>JASGAT010393306.1:0-20153 GCA_030220025.1 Chelon auratus | reverse complement strand
GTTTATTGTTTAGGCTAGAAGACGAAGGGAAAGTTGCTTCTGTTTCCGGAGTCCCAGTCGAAACACGAATGTATTTAATTTATGGTAACACGAAACAGAAAAAGTTTTAGAAACTGAGAACTTGTAATACTTTTCTTTCTTTCAGTACGCTTGAGCTGAAACGGTTACCACTTAAGTGACACTGCACAGAGACCCAGTGAAGAAGGAACAGCGCTAAGTGCCAATAAAACTTCACTGTGTTTATTCAGAGGCTTTATTGGCAAATGGACAAAAGACAGCTTCCCTCAGCTACTTATTTCTGTACTAATAGCCATGTCATCAAGCGTGATAGTCTCCTCCTTTAAGTGCTGATTAAAACACTGACTCAGACAAATTCACTGATGCAGTCGGTCCTGATGTTGTAGTTGAATTGTGACCGCTGATCATCTGAAGCTGAACTGCTTTAATAAATGCAGACAAAATGCACATTAAGTTTTGCGTCTTTGCTTTTACATTAAGAGACTGTTATAGGAGTAACTGAATGTGCATCTACAACACAACAAGTTCATGATCTGACCAGCTTGTTGCGACATCAGGTTGCCGACAGATACAGTCCCCCTGACATCCACAAACCAAAACGATTTGCATAACAGCTCCTTTCTGCAATAAACATTTGTAGTGTTTATGTGTGGGTCCCGTTGTATTGCATTTACTAATTTGTCCTAAAATGTTCCTCGTATTTTTAAAAAGGCCTTCGGCAACGCCAAGACTGCAGAGAACAACAACTCCAGTCGCTTCGGGAAGTTTATCCAGCTCAACTACCTGGAAAGTGGCGTCATCCGAGGGTGAGGCGTCACCTTTTGGTTTTCCTCGGAAATCCTTCTCTTGTGCTATTAGTAAATCTGCAGCACAGTGAACTGTTTATCTTCGTGGATATATTTAGTTTGTGTATGAGTTAATTTTTCTTCCAGTGTCATAATTGGACACCCATTCCAAGGCTTCACAGGTTGTGTTGACATTCTCCTGTTGTGTGTATCTTGCAGGGCGGTTATTGAGAAGTACCTGCTGGAAAAGTGCCGCCTGGTGTCCAGAGATAAGAGTGAGAGGTATAATTAAGACTCAAACAGATGGCTTTTCAAATCCCCACAGTAACGCTCCTAACTCATAAAAATAATTAAGAATCTAGGCATGGAAATTCAACTCCGCTTACACACAATTTCACCAATTTGTCTATTGAATGTTGACATCTAATAAACGCCACTGCAGGCAAACAACACTGAGTACTATGTGACCTCTGACCCGCAGGAACTACCATGTTTTTTACTATCTGCTGAAGGGTGCGTCCGAAGACGAGCAGGAGGAGTTTCATCTCTTAAAGCCACAGGATTATCTCTACCTCAAGCAGGTACTTTGATCCACACACTTTGCCGCAGAACTGGCATGATCAGTAATTTGCTGTTATCAATTGGGGGGGAAATAACTGTTGTAGTTGAACAGATCCACAGGGTCCTGGACGTTCTCTGTAGTAAAGTCTAGCATGTCAAACGTCAGCTATGACTAAACATAAAACTGTAAAACTGCACTCTACTTAAGCTTTAAAACCGCAAAACCACATTAAGTTAAGAATTGTGACCTACTTAAGACCACATCTTTATTAAGGTCTCAGTATTTATGCTGACAGTCTTACACATCACATCCTGTTTACGTATGGAAACGTTTGCTGTGACTTTGCAACATGCATCACCTGCACTATCAGCAGCCTTCTTCCTCATATCACAGTGGCTTTATACACTGTCTGGCCATAGAAATGTCGCCACCTGGATTTAACTAGGCAAATAGGTACGAGCCTCCTATTGGATAATGACTGCGTGGGCCATTATCTTTCAACTGGCAACAAGTTACTGAACCCCAACTGATGCAACGAGTGGCTTCTCATTTCTTAAACGACCATGTCGAAAAACCACGTCCCGCGGTCGTGGAAAAGATGTTAGCACTGATCGCCAAAACATTAAAACCACTGACAGGAGACCTAAATAACATCTTGTGACAATTCAGTGTTCTGCTGGGAAACATCTGGACCTGGCATTCATTCATGTGGATGTTACTTAGACATGTAGCACCCACCTAGACCAGACCAGACACCCCCACCCCATAGCTATGACACTCCTTGATGGCAGCAGCCATCCCCAGCAGGATGCAGCCTGACACAGACACACACACACACAAAAAATTGTTTAGAAACAACTAAAAAAAACCTGAAGAACAGCTCAAGGTGTTGACCTGGCCTCCAAATTCACTAGATGCCAAACTGATCGAGTATCTGTGGCTGCGCTGGAACAAGCCTGATGATCTATGTATTTCTTGCACGCACAAATTCAGCATGAAGTACGGCCAGTATCACCGGATTAAACCATGTGTGTTTGTGTTTCTCTGATTATACAAAAGGATTCAGAAACTACCCTATTAAATGAGTGCCACCCATCATGTCTTGCTTTGTTTGTTCAAAATCTCTTACGACGTTGTTTAACGTCAATGATTGTACTTGCTGTACTTAAATACTAAATGTGTCACCTCTCTCTTTGTATCTTCTCTGCCTGTTCTGCAGGAAGATCTCCATTTAGACAATGAGGAGAAATTTGGGCAGGAGTACAAGAGGCTTCATCAAGCAATGGAGATGGTTGGCTTCCTGGCCTCCACCAAGAAACAGTACGTATGGTTATTATGACGAGCAACACAACTGGAGTAAAGCTAACCAGTGGAGCCAGGCACATTGAGAGAAAATGTTAACAGGAGGAGTTTCTGTTTAAAAAAATGTGTGTCTGATTGGAAAAAGTTTGCAAATAATAATTAGTTTCCTTTCCTGCAGAGAAAGGTTTAGACTACTGGTGTAAATTATTACCTAAATTCTCCCTCAGTGGTTCTTCGCAGAGCGTGGAGGAAGCTTAGATTTACAGAAATATTTTCCAGCCACCTTCTTTTCACTGTGCAGTAGGCGAGCGGTGTGTAATTCAACTGAAAACTGTCGAAGAGTTTCTGCTTTCTATACTTGTGTCAGTAACACGTCAGAGCTTGTCCAGTCAAGCAGGAGAAAAATGCAGCAGCTGTGTCGGTAAGCGCCTGACAGCCTCAGGGCGTAGAGTGCACTTAGAAGCACCAGTAACGTAGCTTGTAATCTCTTCAGCGTGGTAATAAACATAACAGGAATTAACGTCAAAGTAAACCAATCTTTTTGTATCTTAAGTTTACATCTTAAGTTTACAGTAGGCTGGACTAACTCATTAGCTCTTGCACTTTGCATGGGCCGCTCATTTAGGCTAGATCGATGGTAACTGCTTTGAACTACACCCCTAGATGTCCATGAAGGCAACGCTCATATATTTACAGCATCACAGCAGTATTTAGCCCTTGCTGGTTGACTCATTTTATCACATTATCTATGGCACGAAGAGAAGATGAGATGTAAATGAGGCGCCAAAAGAGACATGTGAGAGCGTGATAAGAATGAACAAACTGCATGAACGTTTTTGGAGGATGTAGTTTGTGGTGCTGTTAAACTGGATTTAGTTTAACATAATAGAGTTTCTGGTACTTAGCCAAGCCCACTGACTAAAATGGGTTTGTCAAAATAATAGAAACATGTGCAACACAACATATTCAACGGTCTTACAAACCGCAGCCTCCAAAATGAAAACACAGTCACAATCAGCAGCTCTGTGTTGTTTTAAACAAATGCTGAATTTGTTTATGTCCTCCGTGAAGCCAGGACTGTTTCATTGGACTTTATTTGTTTTGAAAGTGAGTATATGTAAAATACAGTACGTGAAAGTGTCAGGCTTTTTGCTTTATTTAAACTTCAGCCGAGCGAGTTTGTATTTGTTTAGCTGTCTCTGACCCAGTAGAAAAAGTTGTATTTCTGGCACGAATTCACCTGCTGCCACGGTGCACGGAGGAGGAGAGGAAATTATAGAAAGGTCACAACTCCACCAGTAAATGGAACAACTTTATTAGACCGACATGTTTTGGCTTGTGGCTTTTATCAGGGTCACTGCTTCCTCTGACCAAAAACCACCTTCTCACATAGCTACTGTAGAGATACTTAAACCTCTTGTTCAGTTAAAAAAATGTCCAAATTAGTCAAAAACAGACTGATGTCTAATCCTCATCTCTATTTTGGTTGCTTGCTAGGTGTGTTAATTTCCCCCGAAAAAACACTTAATGCAGTCTGTTTGCGTGTGTTTGTCTTTGTTGTGTGTGTTTTCACTCTGCAGCATATTTTCCATGCTCTCTGCCATCCTGCTCTTGGGAAATGTGACGTTCACACTGTCCAAGAAAACTCAGGTCCTGGAGGCCGGGCCTGCTGAAGTTCTGACTGCTCTGTCGGACCTGTTGAAGGTATATTCATAAACGTTTGACCACACATACAGTGCTGCCAAACACCGCTGTACTTAATATGTTGAATAGAAATTATCTGTTGATCTCTAGAGGTGTGTCAGTTGACATGAAAACACTGTATTTGTTTCTCCGTGACCAGAGGATGTTTACAGTAGTGTATAGCTGATATTTTTTGGGTTAAATCATTTGTGTGGTATTGAAGAATTGTCTTTGTATTTCCTTTTATTTCTAGGTGAAAAGGGAACTGCTGGTGGTGGCTTTGACCAAGAGGAGACTAGTGACTGCCAACTCCACTGTGGTTTCACAGTATACACTACAAGAGGTATAATGTGATAACAGGGCTTTAATCTTCTTAAATGTATTTAATATGTCTGTATTTTACATGGGGAAATAGCTGACTCCGGCTTCCTCCCGCCGTCCAAAGACATGCTCGTTAGGTTAACTGGCGATTCTAACTGGTGGCTGTAGGTGTGCATGTAAGTGTGAATGGTTGTCTGTCTATCTGTGTTAACCCTGCGATAAAGGGTGTCCAGGGTGTACCCCGCCTCCCGCCCAGTGACGGCTGGCATAAGCTTCGGCAACCCCGCCACCCTCCAGAGGACAAAATGAATGAATGAAAAAATATTTAGCCAGTTGTGTTTCCTGTGTTTGTGCACTAAATTTAAGATTTTGTTTCTGTCAAAGTTTAATTTGCAATGTTTTGGTTGTTTTGTTTTTTTAGGCCACCACAATGCGGGACTCCATGGCCAAATCTTTATACAGCGCTCTGTTTGACTGGATCGTCCTTCACATCAACCACGCCATGCTCAATAGGCGAGACATGGAGGAGTCCGTCTCTGTGAGTCACGGGATTAATTTCGGGGCTGAAATGTTAAATAAACAACTGTAGGAGGACCATGACAGCCTCAGGAGACAACTCTTCTCTCTTTCATGAGCTTTTAAGAACATTTTTGAAGATATAAAATGTGCTTCATACCATTGTTTCATTATTTGGCAGTAGTAGCGTGCAGCATTG
The DNA here is from genome assembly GCA_030220025.1 of Chelon auratus. Classification (NCBI taxonomy): domain Eukaryota; kingdom Metazoa; phylum Chordata; class Actinopteri; order Mugiliformes; family Mugilidae; genus Chelon; species Chelon auratus. The sequence goes on along the minus strand of JASGAT010393306.1, from coordinate 14,767 downwards.
ATACAGATTTTACTTTCACGTGTCGAGCATGCAGCCTGTGAATTGTTCGGATTGCTGTTTTGTGTTTTAGTGTTTGTCCATTGGCATCCTGGATATGTTTGGGTTCGAGAACCTCCAGATGAACAGTTTTGAGCAGCTGTGCATTAACTACGCCAATGAGACGCTGCAGTGTTACATCAACCAGAACATCTTCAGGCTTGAGCAAGTAGGTGTATTTAAACAGCAGGATATATCTTTCATTTTCATTATATTACTGATTAAATGTTGCCTCAGATAAAATTTTAAACTCATCTCACATTTTCTTCATTTAAATTTGCAGCATTATAGACAGATGAGCTGTGCTATATTATGTTTCGTGTGTCAGTTTTTCTTTTGCTTGCTCACAACCTTCACCTGTTTACCTGTTACTTAATCTGTTGCGGCATCCATGACTCAAACCGACTTACTTCTCTGACTGACACGATTATGTTAAAAATAAATTCCAGGAAGAGTACGCGTCAGAGGGCATCGCCTGGCAAAACATTGACTTCACTGACAACAGTGGCTGCATTCAGCTGATCAGCAGGCAGTCAGTCGGCCTCTTCGACCTGCTGGATGAGGAGAGCAAGTAGGTGAACGGTGATTGCAACATGATTTCTCTCATCAAATTGCAATTATCTACACACAAACGAAAAGGAATGTGTTTACATTTTCAAAAGGAGCTCTTCCCTTAGCGTTTCTAAGCGCTTTATGCACATTTAATAATAAAATACACTATAGTGTGGTCATGTGATATTATGTTCAGAACAGTTGTAGCTGCTCCTATGAAAACATTTTTGTATTATTATACACCAGCTTCCGCTTATGTGTGTCCACAAGCAGTGTTAAAATTAATACTCCTTATTCTGTATTTTGAATCTTTGGTCATTTGCTTCAGGAAAAAAACTGCAGTCTGAGCTGGCTTCAATTAATACTGGTTAATGCAATATGGTTAGTTTTACAGGAAACTCAAATCTTATATATCACAGCGCCATCATATATACACTATATATAACATTATGACCACTGACAGGAGAAGTAACTAACATTGATCATCTTGTGACAATACAATGTTCTGCTGGAAATATTTTTGGACCTGACATTCATGTGGATGTTACTTAGACATGTAGCACCCACCTAGACCAGACCAGGCACCCCCACCCCATAGCAATGACACTCCTTGATGGCAGCAGCNATCCCCAGCAGGATGCAGCCTGACACAGACACACACACACACAAAAACAGTTTAGGAACAACTCACACAACAAACATGAAGAACAGCACAAGGTGTTGACCTGGCCTCTAAATTCACTAGATGCCAAACTGATCAAGTATCTGTGGGATGATCCACAGAGGTCCCTCCCCTCAACCTATAGGTCCCAAAGGCCCCCACTAACAACATCCTGTTCCCAGACACCACAGGACACCCTCAGAAGGCCCATGTCCACTCTCTGATGAGTCACAATTGTTTTGGAGGCTCAAGGGAGATTTACGCAATATTAGGATACAACTTTATCTGTGATTGTCTTATAACAGTTAATGATTAACTGTTATTAACATTTCTTTCCTGCCTTTAACAGTTTGTCAGTATGTTTAGTCATTTCTGTTGAATATATAATCTGTTCTTACTCATGTCAGTCTTATGTTTGTCCCCAAATATCACGCTCTGACCCTTTATCTGTGTCTTTAGCCTCCCTCAGGCCACAGACGCAGCCCTGTTGGACAAGTTAAAGGACCAGCATCAGGACAACCCATTCTTTGTACCCTCTCTAAATACAGAGCTGACTTTTGTCGTCCGACACTTTGCTGGGAGAGTCAAATACCACATCAAGGTCGAGTATAATTCCCACAGTGTGAACATCTGCAAAAGATTTCCCTCCTACACTTGAAATTTGGTGAATGTACTTTCCATCATTCAGCTCAAAGTCTGTCATGCTGTGGTGTCGGCAGTAGCCTTCACAGATAAGCCAGTGTGGGAAAAAACGTGGAGAATCTCTAACCAAGTGAATGATTAATTCCCGTCAAGAATACTGGGAACATATTGGAAGGTTTATACATAATGTGAATACGCGTAAATGCAATTGAATGTTTGTGGGGAACAACAACAGAGCTTCTCAATCACATAAGCGTTGCCTGAATATACAGGTATATTATTTATTTATTTATTTGTTCTTTTGTTCTGCAGGGTTTCACACAGAAAAACACAGAGCACATGCGCCCTGACGTCGTGTCACTCTTACGTAGCAGCGGGCGTTCCTTCCTGCATCACTTGGTTGCATCCAGCCCCCAAGCACTGTTCAGATGGGGTGTTCTCCGAGCGACCATCCGCCTCCTCACGATATTTAAGAACATGGGACGCCAGCGTGCGGAAATGGGTAGGTACCTATTTACTGGAGTCACGATACGACATATCAAGATGTCGTTTGAGATGAGCCTTCGTGTTTGTAGTGTAGAGGATAGTGGTAAACTCCACGTACATGTATCATATCCTTCTTCTCCATTTCTTTCTTTTTAAAACAATGCATAGATTTAACTTGAACATGGACAGAGTTTTCTATTCTTGTGTTTTGATCATCACCTCTGCTGACTTCACTTGAAAAAAGAAAACCAATTAGCACCACCTAGTGGACTGGGAAAAGCACCTAAAAGTTATTTATAAAATAAAAGATATCCATTTATTGATTCAGTTCATTAAGCCATGTAATTTCACTCAACTATATCATTGTTCTCCCTCCCTCCCTTATTATCGAGCTTTTAAAAAGATTATACACGTGTCGTTGAAGAGATGGCCGTTGCTCTTGTGTGTTGTGTAGCAAACCCTTTTGTTTCCTGAATGACTCATCTGAGATATGCTCTGATTATAATTAACAAATAACCTGCTGAACTGTCACCAATAGCTACAAGACGAGGCTCCCGCAAGTCGCTCAGAGAGATTAAACTGAGCTGCAGCGCTATGAGCAGGTAAATGAAGTACACAGTTGCATTCATGGGGTTATATTTGTGCTGCAGAATGAATCAGACACCCCTCTTGATGGGATCCAATTAAAACCCCTCTCTGATTTTTACAGCGAGGGCTCTCCTCTGGATTTCTCCTTTGATCGCTCTGATGAACATCCCCTTGAAGTATTTGAGGACATCTTTGCCAATTATGAACAGAGGAAGTAAGTGGGCCTTGTGGCCTTTGTTAAACGCACATAGCTATAATGTGCAGCTTTAAACTTTCTGTTTTCAGAGCGCCGTGTTTTATGGAGACAATTTATTTTTTCCTGTGTTTTCTGCAGAAAAAAAAGAGGCAGCCGACGGAAGCAGCTCATTCCAAAGGTGAAGTAATCTTGAGATTAATCTATTTGACATGCATCTGCACATCCTAACCTTCTTTTTTTGCTGTGAGTGTCTCAACGTTCGCGCCCTTGATTTATTATGTTTCATCAAACAGAACCTCATGGATTTGCGTTCACTCCAACATATTGTTGGTCTTACGGAGCACGACCGAACCAGCAAATCCATCTTCCACCCTCACTGGAGAACCAAGCCCCCTACAGTTAGCGCTCAGTTTCAGGTTTGTCTTCTGTGTAACTTTGCTGAACTGTGTTGTTCTCGTTCATGATACCAAACTCCACATGTGGTAAATTGTAACGTCGTTCCAAAAAAATTAATTACTGGCTTTGTGTGTAATGCTTATTTACACCAGCTGATGTAAAGACAGTAAAATGACTAGTTATTTTAAAGACATGAAAGCTTATCTAAATTTCACACATTCATTTCTTTCTATTTTCTCATTTGTCTTCAGTTGATATTTAAACTTTTGCTGGTAATGACTTTAGTCCTAGTCTAGTTTGTTAAAATATCTATCCCACTCTTGATGCTCAGTGCTCATATGAGATTAAAGTATTTGTTGTGTAACCATATTGATCTTGAACATGTTTACTACCTGTGTAACTCTTAATTTTGTGGATAAAAAATAAAATTAATAATATATTTATTTATGTATTTTAATGATTTGCTCCCTGCGCTCATGTATCCCACAGGCATCCCTTAAAGCCCTGATGCAGACAGTTGAAAAATCGGAGCCGTTCTTCATTTTCTGCGTTCGTGCCAATGCTGAGAAGGTAATGTCATCTGCGTAGCATCATGCTGGTAACTTTAGTCTGACATGTTTGACTCAATAACTCAGTTTGGGAATGGTTTTCTTGTTGCTTTTACAGAAGGAGCTGACCTTTGATGATGAACTTGTACTGCAGCAAATCAAGAACACGGGCATACTGCAAATGATTCACATCCAGAGGTCTGGCTACAGCGCCAAATACACATTTAAGGTGGAGACTCCTTAAATAACATATCTGTATATTAAGATGCTCCAGTTAACAATGACAGCTAAACTAAATCCTGTGCTTCTCATTAAGATCTGTTGAATCTGAACTTTCTGACATGGTTTTCCTCTTGGCGACAGGAATTCGTTGAGAAGTTCAGGATGTTGCTTCCGAAAGGAACCACGGCAACTCCAGAGCACATAACCAAACTTTTTGAGAGGATGGAACTGGATAAGACCACCTACCAAATAGGAAGGACCAAGGTTAATCCCCATATCACTATATCAGTATCAGTTCCCACATCCTGTACCCATGTCTCTATTGTTAGTTGTTGGATTAAACTGTCGACCAGATGACGTGCAGGAATTCTGTTAACATTTAAATGCCTCTTTGGGTAAATGTTTATATTATCTACCACGGGAGAGAGTTGTCATTAATCAGAGGACGCTGTCACTTAACAATAACACATTGTAGATTTCCACCATTTATATAAAGTAATAAAAACACCTAAAAGCCACAAAAGCAGTAACGCAAGTACTACGGTGTAATAAAGAATGAACTGTGTAAATGAGCTTTCATCCTGACTCATGCTTTGTATGCTCTCCTTTCCATCTGCTCAGGTTTTCCTTAAAGAAAAGGAACGGCAACTTCTTCAAGACACTCTAAACAAAGTAGTCGTGCGCCACATCGTCACTCTGCAGCGCTGGTTCCGGTCTTCTCTGATGAGGATGCACTTTCTGCAAAAGAAAGACGCCACAATGCTCATACAGGTAAAGTTTATTTCATTATAGTGACTGCTGCATAATAAAGCAGAGCTGTGGCTGATAGTGTGATATTTCCAGTTCACCCACACAATCACACATCAATGCACTGCCTAAATGTGTGATAAGGTCGTGGACTACACATTCACACACACCTCATGAGGGAAAGTTTCTTCACTCGCTGAAACGTCACACTAAGTGTAATTTGTTGGGCGCTCATGCCTCAGGCTCTCAGCGCCTTTGGCTTGCCCGCTCATTGCCCCGGCAAAAATAAGAAATGTGTCCAAAGTCCAAGAACAAATAAGGAGCATGAGAAGAGAATAAAGCTGCATAAAGAGCATTTTTGCTGTTTCAGAGGAGCTGGCGTGAGTTTTACGAAAAACAAAACCGAGCTGCTACGGTGATCCAGACGGCCTGGAGGAGTTCCCTGATAATACCACAGGACGAACATGAGGAGAATGAAGGGGAGACGGAAGGCCGGACTGGACGAGACAGGTACACATGCTACTGTGACTACACTGCTTCTGTTGTAGGAGAATCAGCTCTTGTAGTTATCTTTTTGTCTTTTTAAGAAAATGTGCAAGTAAAACTACACGAATAGAAGTGTAGGCTCCAGGAGATGTTCTCTGTCATTTAAAGAATAAATATAGGATCCCAGTTGTTAACATGTGTATGTGCAGCTTGCAAGTTTGCTGTCTTTACATAAGTCAAATGAATATTAATCCAATAACCACATTATTTATCTTTGTAACAATCATTTAAAGCTACAGAAACTATGTTAAACTATTTAAACCTACAAGTCATGGCAGCGTTAATATCAAACCTGTAAAGGGCCTTTACTGAACCGTCGCACTTTACACCGATGGATTTCAAGCCCCTCTTTAAGTTGAAGGTGTGTTTTAATGCTCTTAATGGCATTAGGCCTGACCATCTGGCAGTGAGTGTTGTGTTCAGGGGCAAGTAGAATAACATTCAAACACAGCTTTATGAGCCAATAACTGTTTTAAGCACATGTGAATGAAAGAGAGAAGATTTAGCAGGACGCAGTGCTTATAAACAGTCAATCATTTGATGTGTTTGTTGCTTACAAGAAGTTATATTTATATCTTTTTAATTAATTGGCATTACTTTGTAGAAAATCAGTTTACTTGTATATAAAAGGGAGAACATCCAAGGATAGGGGATAAAAACTATAGACGCTATATTTGTGATAAGCTGCAACGGGGCAACATTGTCTATGGTTTTAAGCAGTAGCTAAGACTATTATGTAATTCTTTGCACATCAGGTAAAACCAGATTTCACACAGATAAACAAAATATTAGCTTGTATGCTGTAGAGATGGTCTCAGCCTTGATACCAGTCTGATGTAATATTTATTCCGTAACAGCTTGACAAAGAAAGATTTGAGGAGGCAGAAGAAGGTGGAGTTGAGCCCCAACAGGAGCCAGCAGCCTGGCTCGACAACACCGAGGGACAGGAGCAAGGAGAAACGAGAAGGCCGAGGGTCTCCTCCGCCTCTCAACAGGCCCCTCTCCCTCCCTATTGGCCCTAAAGTTGGCATTGACTTTCACTCCGACGGCCCCTCTATGGGCAGCACGCTTCAGCGCTACAAAGATGGAGACATCAAGGAGAAGGCTGTGAGGTGGAAGGAAAGACAGAGCGAAGGTGAACCGACCGACGAATCAAGTCCTGAAATACGCAGAAGACACAGGAAAGAGGAGTTTCAGTAAGTGCTGCCGCTTCTAGGTTCATCATCGGCCACAGCAATTAGCTCTGCCAGTTTTACGTTTCAACAATTTGAATATATGTTTCTGTTTTTGTGTCTGTCTCTCAATGAAAGTGTTTTATCTAAGTCCCACAATAGTCCTAGTAAGGGCTTTGCTTTTATTTCCTTCCAGCCTTAAAGGGAAGTCAATGTCTGCTGATGAACTGTCCAGGAATAGCTCTTCTGGATCTGATAGCTCAACTTCTGTCAATAAGGTAACACTTGTACTTGTGTTATTACATTATCCAAAGCAGATTCCATCTTTAATTTTTCTTCTCATAGATTTGTCGTCAGAGTCCTGTACAACATAAATGTTGGTGTCTCAAACTGCTGTAGTTGTGTGTACTGTAAACCTCTGCTAGGCTGACAAACATGTGCATGAAGGCTCCTAACGCATTAGTCAGAGGAGGCCTCCCAGTCTGTGCCTCATCATTTTTCCTGGCCCGATTAGGTCAGGGTGCGTTTCCGCAAGCCGAACAGACGCAAGCGGCGTTTAGCCTACGCCCGCAGTGGGTTGGTGATAAACTTTGCTGGCTCCAAGGAGAGCGAGTACTGGAGCTTTCCGCTGCCTCCCATCAGCCCCCTTGTGCCCGGCATGAAGAGCTCAGCCAGTAGCGTGGATGTCCGGGCCTTCAAATCCCAGGTCAAGGTACTGACCGGAGGGATATGTTAACTGACCACACCTCTCCTTTGCATGCACGCCTCGCATGTGCATGTCCCAAATGGACTGATTGGATAGGTTGCATTGTTCTGGGACTTCTCATTTGTGCTATGCAGCCCCGGACATGAACATGAGCTGTTGCTTTCACACACAAAGGAAATATTAAAGCGCATTTCCGAAGCTCATTTCTCACGCCCTTTTTTTTTTTATTTTTCTTTGTCTTTTTTCTTTGTCTCACACAAATGTGCAGGAGGTCAGCAGGTACAGGGCAGACTCAGAAAATAGGATTGTCAATGTGTAAAAATGTTATCACTGTGTCTTCAATTATACCTCATTTACACTCATTCTAACCATTAATGTTATTATGTTATTTTTGATTTATTACAGCTAATAATTATACACAACTGACCTTAGTGACATGGAGTCCAGGTTATGGCAAAAATGTATTATTGTAGCTCTTCAAATAATGTAATTATTACTGGAATATTGTTAATTAATCTCTACAGAGCCAGTCTAATCTATTCATGAATGTATAAACCTGTGAAATATGATTTTTTTTTTTTAACCTTGAATTTGGCAATTAAATCATACTAACATGTGTTAGCACAAATAATATATTTAATAATGTAGGAGTAACAATTCAAGTAAAAACAGGTCAAGGTTTAGCTGGTGGCAGGAGACTTTGCATGACGAGTAAAAATGGTGACGGACTGTCGTTACTGTGGTGCTATTTGGTGGAGGAGCTGTGGGAATCCTTTTGGAAGCTACAGGTGCAGGCGCGGCCGGTGGGGAAAGAGGACTAACTCTGTCACCTGGGGGTGTCAGAACATCTTTGGTTTCCAGGGTTTCTTGTTTGCAAGTTTAGTGGTTTAACTTGCAGAATATTTGTGTTTTTAACTGCAGAAACCATCAGAGCCGGATGGTTCAAGGTACAGCCTTCCACCCAGGACCTCCAATGAGGACTTGGGACAACAGGACCAATCACCTCTCACAACCCCAGAGAGGTAAAAGCCATCACTCAGTTAATTCATTAAAAAAGGATTTAGAACTGAATGTTTTTCATATGAAATTTACACGTGTTGCCTTTTTTCTCACAGGAATTGGTTTCTTGGTAAATTCCTGAAGAAACGCGCCACCAAAAACACCGGTGACTCTCCAGTGGAAAAAAATGGTAACCAAGAGTTTAAATCATATACACATATTCCAGTGTAAATGATTTAATACTAATAATTCAGTTAATGAAACTTTTTAGGGCAGATTGTAGGTTGTAAATGTCAGGTGTTAAATATTTTATAACAAGTTGTGGAGGAAAGAGGAATATGATGTCATTGCCTTTTGGTCGGGTTAACAGACCTCTTTACTGCCATCTGGAGACTGTTTGCTCATCAACAAGCAATGTCTGAAAAGTGATATTTTACTATTTTTTTTTATTTTTTGAAGATAGTGTTTAGAGTCTATATCTGTGCTAGTAAATGTTTAACCTTCTTATTCACATGTCATGTGACTAATAATAATAATGATCTGTCACAGTGCTACCAGCAGTCACCTTGTCCAGATACAATCCACACCCTTACCACCAGCGAAATTCAAGCGGCGGGAGGGTCGATCGTAACCCCACCATCCGAATCAGCCGGGCCACTCGGGCGCTGCAGTGTGACGCGTCTCTGGACCGGGAGATCACCGACTCCAAGGAGCTGCGAAACCTGGACGAGTTCCTGGGCAATCAGGTGAGATCGACACGAATTATGTTTCAGGTCAAAATGAGATCAATAAATAAATCATTTATGATACTGATTTATCATTTACATGTTATATGTGGTGTACTTTATCAAATATAATCCTTCAGTTAAATTCAAACATACAGGCCAGGGTCCTTTACGCTCCTAGAGTGGTTGTAGCACATAGTTGTCTGCCGGCAAGTCTTTCACAACAACAGCACTGTTGAGCATTGGAGGGTTTCCACTGATTGTAAAAGCTAATTTAAAACAGTTAACACTTTGTGGGGCGAGGAACCATATTTGGTAACCTCCACACAGCTTTTAAATGGCTGTGCCTCTCAGTGAGGTTTAGAAGCATGTGGTTTTCACTCAGCCAATCAGTAAACATCAAGGCAACATTCTCAGGTCAAGGTCCACCTCTGCATGAACGCTGAGCATAACTGCTTTATTAGGTACCATGAAGAAGTAGTGGCCTATGCCTATGTTGACAAGTGCCTGAATTCACACGTATTTCAGTGACTGCCATATAAAGGGTTAAAGGAGGTGTTCAGCTTGTATTAAAACCGATGGATTTTTAAGCATTTTTGAAAAGAAGTCATTGAAGTTTTCAGAACAAATAAATAAATGTTGTTTGGGCCTGTTGTTTCATGTCATATTCGTTCTCCCTTCTTTCTCCCCGCCCCTAAGACAAAAATGCCCCCGAAAAGGTTCCACTTGTTCTTAAGTTTACTAACCTTTTTCATCAGGTGAATGAGCTGCGATCGAGAGTAAAAGAGCTGTCACGAACAGAGAGCATTTTCCTCACAGCCACCATGGAGTTCAGAGAGACCATTAAAGGCATGTACTCAGTCCAGGTCAGTAAATTTTAAATCTTTATGTAGAAGAGGAAAATGCTGTTCATTTTTCCTTCTTTTTTTTAAATAATAAAATGAATAACTGTACTTCTCTTGGGCGCTTTGTGACCAACAGAAGCCTAATATTGGCTACAAAGATCTGATGAAGGGCTACCATAACAAAGTGAACTCACTTGCTGGACCCAAGGAGAAAACAGAAGTCTCTCTGGTGGTCAATCTCTTCCAGTCTGTGTTGGACGGCTTCATCAGGGGCGAAATAAAAAGAGTGGAGTCTGAACCAGTCAAGGTAAATTCAATACTTTCAGTCAATCTGAAAATATAAGTTACAAGACTCGGTCATGTATCTCGCTCCTGGTTTTTCTCAGAATACAAAGAAGAAGAGGAAAAAGGATAAATGTGTAAGTTGAAGATTTTTATCCATTAAGTTTATTCCGTTTTGGACGTAACTAAATAATAATCCCTGTGTGTTGCTTTACTTCTTGTGTCTCTAGTTTGATAGTCCTCTGGATCACCTGTTCAGCACGTACCAGGTGAACATTATGCAGTCGTGTGACTTGTGTGGCTCCTACATCTGGGGAATGGAGAAAGCCTACAAGTGCAGTGGTGAGTTCAAAGAGCTGCAAGGCCACAAAATGTATTACTTTAAATGCCTTTATAAGAAGTGAGATATATCAAATTGTACCCTTTCTTTCGTGTTAGCTTGCCAGTTGATATGCCACAAGAAATGCCTCAACAAAATCATCACAGACTGCTCGACGCGTTGTGCCAGGATGGTAAGAGCTGACGTGTTTAAATCAAATATTTTCCTCTAAAATCACTCGATGTGTAAAGACTCCTCACATCTCTTCCTGTGTGTTCTTCTTGTCTTTCCGTGCGATAGGATGACAGTGTGCCGGGCTCCCTTCACTTTGGGGTCCAGGTGTGTGTCCTCACCAGTCAAGCCAACCCCGTGCCCAAAGTGGTGGAGTTGTTGCTGATGCACGTGGAGCTAAACGGCCTCTACACCGAGGGCATTTACCGCAAGTCGGGCTCAGCCTGTCGGGCGAGGGAGCTCCACCAGCTTCTGCAGACGAGTAAGAAGTTCTTTGCACTCCAGCTGACACTTGAAATGCACAATAGGTTGGAGCGAGGACTGCTAACATCCATGCATTCAACAATGTTTGTCCGTTTATCCAAAGTCGGGTTGCAGTCGGGTTGCAGTGACGAAACCACAAATGAAACTAGTTTGTGAGCTTTGATGAAAGTTGAACCACAGATGAACTTACAGCTCAGGCCCCTCTTCACAACTATGGCTTTGTACTAAACCTGCATCACTGCTAATACCCCGTACTTCCACCTGTCCATCTCTCACTTCATTTTGCTGCAACCTAAGATACTTGAACTCCTTCTTTTGGGACAACAACTCACCTAAACCTCAAACTTGGAGGAGCTAGGATAGCGCTAAGTTTGGAGAAAATTACATTATTTTATGTCCTTAGTAAGTACAGATAGATAGAAAATCTAATTGTATTGCCAAATCTTGTGTCATATAACTGCACAGACTAAAATATGTTTTCAAATACTAATAAAATAAACTTAATTCTCCTTCTGTGTGTTCTGTTTCACCTTCAGATCCTGAGGACGCATGTTTAGAGAACTACCCCATCCATACCGTCACAGGCCTTGTTAAACGCTGGCTCAGAGAGCTGCCCGACCCCCTCATGACCTTTTCCCTCTACAGTGACTTTCTACACGCAGTGGGTGAGAAGACGTTCATGAGTATTGATAGTATTTTAAGTTTTAGTGCGTAGAGTCTTGTTTTGCGTTGCATACTTGTATTTCTGTTGATTGAGCTGAATGATCTTGACGAATAAGCCTTGAGATAGACTGGCGACCTGTCCAGGGTGTAACCTGCCTCTTGCCCGATGCCAGCGGGGGTTATTTATGTTAGCAAATTAGATGGAGTTGTGTGTTTTTAATGTGTAATAGTTGCTACTGTGTGATTTTCTGAAATCTGCTTCTGCTTCTTTAGTTTCAAATGTAAAATTATACTAGATGTTTAAAATTGATTGATCTCCGTGTTTCTTCACCCCCAGAGCAACCAGAGAAATCTGAAAGAATAAGGGCTGTGTACCAAAAGGTTGATGAACTTCCTCCTGCCAATTACAACACCTTAGAGCGGATTATCTTCCACCTTGTCAGGTAGGTGGATTTTTAAATTTTTTCTTTCTTTGTATAATAAACGTTTGCTGAGATTATCGACCTGTGTGTCTTTCAGAGTTGCGAAGGAGGAAGAGCACAATAAGATGTCACCGAGTTCTCTTGCCATTGTGTTCGCCCCCTGCATCCTGCGCTCACCCGACTCCGATGACCCGTTCCTCGGTATGAAGGACGTGTCCAAGACTACGCTGTGAGTGCTCGCGCTGCACACTGCCGTATCTCTGCACCATCACCTTCTGTGTGCCTTTGTTAGACATTGTACGTATTTCTAAAGAGGGGATTGTTGACTGTGTTGTTTGCAGCTGTGTGGAGATCCTGATCTCTGAGCAGTTCAGGCGCTACAAAGAGAAAATGCAAAATATCCAGGAGCTGGAATATGCAGAGGCCCTGGCTGTCAATCGGCTCAAACTGAAGAGACAAAACACGGTGAGAGTTCGCTAGAGGGACAAAGGAAGACGGAACATGAAACAACACCGGGGTCAAACGGCGTCTGTGTGGCTGGAGGATTACAAAGATACATATAGCATCAGGACAGCCCAGACCACAACAAAGAGGAAATGTTTACCCACACACAGAAACATGTATTGAACACTCTTGTCAAAACCTTCCTGATAGTTTGCCTCTGTTATCAGTTAGTATCAGTTACTTATTGTATATTCAGACTGCGTTATGCATTCACATATGGGATATGTATACACCAAGCATTGTTTAGTCCTCATTGTAAAGGTGTCCATAACATGAAAGTGATGTTTACTTTGAGTATTGGTATGGTGTGTATTCAAACCACTGGCTGGAGTGTGTTGCTTCTAAATGACAAATAGACTGCTAACCCTTTTCTGGTCGGTGCACAGGTCGTTGAAAAGCCTTCAGAGCCTCCGCAGCAAATAGATGCTGATGAAGAGATGACGCTCATAGAGAGAATTAGGTCCATCAAGCAAGAAAAGTGAGTTGAAATGGTTTTTAATCACAGCTAAGCTAACTTTGCGAGTGCTTTTGAGCTCAGATGAGTAATAACCTCTCACGCTGTCATTTACAGGACGAATTTGGCGTTAGGGCTGCCTGACCTGGAGCAGGAGAACTCTGACAATGACAACCTGGACTCCTCGTCATCGATGAGCTCCGAGAGCCTAGATGAACGACTGGGCAGCGTGGATTCGGAAGGTCAGTAAGGAGGTATGGCACTTCAACCGTCATCTGGGCTTAAGAAGACAACTCGCTAATAAAAGTTGATGCTGTCAAAGTTAGGAGGTCATTTGTACTCCTTAAGACAGAAATATTTGCTGCTCATTGGTTTTTTTGTCTTTGCATGGCCTTTGGGGAGAGAGAATCTGAGCATGTGAACAGATCTTGATATTGACAAACACTTTTGGACAACACTGGAGGACACATCATACCACATAGCCTTTTCCAACCATACTAAACTATCCACCACAGCTTCATTTGAAGCTCTTGCGCAGGTCTGCACTGGTTCTTTGTTGTCCTACAAAGATCATACCAGAACGTTTATTTTTTTCTGATGTTTCCGTTTCAAGGAAAGGTGACCATGCAGATGAAAACCCAGAAACCCGAGTGCCCGCATAAACCTCCTGACCTTGTGCAGAGAGTCAGAAGTCTCATGGCTCAGTCGGACGATGAGAAGAGAGAGCTCACATCAGGACAAGAGACAGGACAAGTTGTCCTCTCCATGTCCTTCCTACCCAGCCAGGACCCCTCCTCCCCAGCCAACAAGCCTCAGGTCAACAGGAAGACTTTGAACGGGAGCTTTGACAACCTGGACATCCCATACATCGATGAGGACAACGAAGAAGAGCAAGACAATTTGCAATGATTTTGAATTTTCTCAAGTTTGTGTTAATAGAAGCAAAAAAAATAATAATAATTGCACTTTGTTTTATAGACTTTGCCATTTGTCCATGCTGCTATGGAAACAAAGTGCTTTGAGAATTTATATGTATATAATGGGAAATAATGCTGACCTCCTTCAGGGATTTTATATCAGGTCTGGAGAGACTACTCATCATTATATCAGTCTGTGATTTTTTTTTTTAACATGTCAGAATTGTACAGTACCCATTTTTACGAAACGAAGATATTGTGAGACGAGTTCTGTAGAAGAAAACGGCACAACATGACGAGAAGCAATCAAGTATACAGCTGTCTCTTTTAGTAATGAATGATACTGTGAGCGCGACTGTTGTGGTAGTAGTGGGAGTTTATTGTGTTTGTGGAATGAAAATATCTCATAATATTGTATATAGAGTGTATATTTGGATGTTTGGGCCGATGTTGAGTGCACCTTCAGAAACCATTAGTCTTGTGTTTTCTTCCATTTTTATGTGAGATATATATATACACAACTGTGACTGGTCACTGATTCAGTATACAGGAATTGCTGCCTTTTATTTGCCTTGACTGACTATCTTAGTTCACGCCACCAAGTCAACATCTGTCGATGCATTCAGTTTTTTTATTTTTTTTTT
>JASGAT010393296.1:0-13390 GCA_030220025.1 Chelon auratus | reverse complement strand
GTTTAAAAGTCTAATGTCACAAAGTGGACGTGATTTGGGAAAATATGCTTCAGTTCGGTTCAGTATGGAAATTTAAAAATTGTATAGTGGCCCATGGAAAGATCGATTTCTGTTTCCTGAGGTTTACAAGACCTGACTGTCATTTAGGTGCTTTATACATGTACCCAGGTAATCAGAGAGAATTACTTACTTACTAATTACTTAAAATTTGAACACGTTATTGATACTCCCTAACGGAAGTCTGGTGGTAGAGTACATAGTCACTTTCTCTGTCTCTCTGATCTCCATTAGAACACACCCCATGCTGACACAAGCCATGGGGCCTACTATATTCATGTATTGGGACTATCAAAAAGAACAGAGTTGCAGTTGTCGATGTGTGTTGTGTTTCTGTTCCTCATTAGTGGAGCCCACCCCAGAGATGTCACGAGTTGATACTTGAATAACAATAAATTTTGTTTTTAAGTAATTTTGGGTCTCTGACTTTCCTTATTTTTCGTATTTAGTGTAATTTCCCCCATAATGGTCTTAAAAAGGTATTAATTTCCACTTGTTTCCAAATTCCACAATTTTCAATAGCATTTCATTTTCATTAAATTTAACTTTAAGTCCTTTCAGAACAGTATCGCCACCAAGTGGTCAGGGGTGTGAATTGTGTTGGATGTATTTACATAAAACCAGCTTTGTGCATGTTTGTGTGCAAAGGCTTTCTCATTACCTGCTTTATTCTTGTCATTGCTGCTCCTTCTGTACATTCACATTCTAGCTAACTCGACCTATACTGCCCTCTCCCACTGCCACTTGTTTAACCTCAGACTCTGATATTTCCCTATAAGCCAACACACGTTGTTTTGTGCCTAAACCTAACCAAACCTTTTACTATGGCATAATCACATTGTGGTGGTCATGTCTCCAGCTGCTCTTATCGGAAAGTTAGGACAAACATGGGTTCGCATGTCAAGGTTGTAGGAATGTTGAGAATGATAATAATCTTATCATCTCATTCTCATGTGAATGAGTGTATGTCTCTACATTCCCTCCTTTCAACAGACATAGCCTTGTTTCTAACCTAAAACCTCAAAAGTATTAAATCTCTAGACTCACATGACTGAAGGGGGCATTAGTAAAGGTGAGAAAGTCCTAATGCAGAGGATTTACTTATGCTAAAAAAAAAATAAAAAAAAACATTCAACTGATATGCAAAAAGTCAAGATGAAAAATGATTTCACATATTACCCAAAAGTGTTTTTAGACAGAAAATGAATTCCTTTTTGTCAAGTGAATGCTATGTCACAGCCACAGCGCCAAGTCTAACTTCCCTTTTGCAGTTTTGTTAATGTGTATGTGTCCTGTGTCTGCTGACACTGAGGTTCAGGCAAAATGAATGTTCAGGAGCAGGACAAAGATTCACATGAGCAGTAGTAAAATGCGGCGATGACGCAACGGTCAGACCAGCAATTCGCTGTTATATTTTTACCCTGCTGTGATCTATGACTCTGTAAGGTCACATATTCTCGCGCAGTGTTGCCTCAGTCAGCTCTTCTGCCTGCTTAAATTAAAACACAATGCGCAACAACGACAATGGGAAGACATAAATCCTGTGATGACGAGTCACAGACAGAGCATGTGATTCTGACTGAGATAAACCCTTGACTAATCATCTGTATATGGGGGAAGAATGGCAGGGAATTGTTCACCAACATTTCCCTTAATAGAAAAATAAAATAAACATAGCATCAGACTGTTTTTCTTCTACTTTTTTTTTCCTGGCTGGTTTAACAGTTTCAGCAGTGGTTTTTAAGGGATGTGAGTACAGCCGTGTTTTATGTGGTCTGGGTTTACATCCCTTTTTTACGTCATGTTTTGTTTTACTTTGTGTTTCAGAGCCAGTGGGAAGTGAATCTGGATTTGAAAGTGCCATTTGGTATTGTTGCTCTCCAGCCATGCTGTTTTAAATCACATTTTCTCAAAGAAATACAGTGAACCTACCTTGAGGATCTATAGATGATTGGGATCAGGTAATTCAAATCTTATGTGTTTTATTTTTGTATAATAGTCTTAATCCACGGATTCGCAATCTTCCACAGTGTTTTGGGGTTTTTTAGTCCATTGTGTTGTTTTTATGGCACACAACCTTTTTCCTTTTGTTTTTCTCCAAAACTCTTTTGATTTCCCCAATTTTCAGCCTCTAAAAATCTCTGTAAAACCAACTTCTATTTTAGTGCCCAGCGCAAAATAACAGATAAGACTCTCAGGAGTCGGTGGAGACCAAAACTGAGCTATAAGAGCAGGTACAGCAATTAGGTGTACCTAATATTTAAAGGCATGTAAGTTTGGGGGGAAAAAATACAAACAACAACACAACAGGGCACACGAGACAAAAGCACGTGGATTTCAGCAGTCACTTCCAGATTGCCAACATGCTTTACGCCCACTAAACGTCGCGCTTTCCTGCTCCAGATATCAAACTCCAGCTCTGCGTCACTGTCTATAATCTCATGATTGATATATTTCCAGCAGTAGCGACAGGAGAAGAAGAAGCTGCTGCTGCTTTGTCCCCAAATGTCGGACTGCACCTTTAACTTCCCTGGATGCGCTGCCGGGCTGTGTTTGTCCAATTAGTGTGTAGGTGGGGCGCAGGAGGAAGCCGACCGGAGAGCCACAACACACACACACACACACACCCACGGGGACAGTTCTTTTTTAGTTTTTCAGTTCCCGGACGCGGAGACTAGCGTGCGAAGTTACCTTTCACAACCAGAAAGTAAATCTCAGACAGCGCGCGGAGTCCGATGGTGCTGCAGGACGATTTCCCCATGATTGAAGTGTCAATACCGTCGATGGAGAAGGAAGTGGATGAGTCGGGAAAGTCCAAAAAGGTGAGGACGCAGCTGTTTAACCTCCATTTTAGGTGGGGTGACAACAGGGAGACGCGTTATTCACTCACTGGCATGGATTTTCGCTTGGTGTAATGAGCGAAACTTGTTCGGTGGTGAAGAACTGCGGGCGCCAGGTGAGCGCGCTTACCTGCGGGAAGAGTGAAAGTGGGTTCAGCCCAGGCCGTTTGTGCCTCCATGCGGAGGTGGAGGAGTGACACCAGTCCTGCGTTTAAATTGTCTTTATATCTTATGTGTAGTTAGTTAAAGGTGCAGGGATTAAATAGTTTACAGCAGCACGAAGCCACAAAGACACTTCATCTCAAATAACAGGGTTAGGGTGGAGATCATTTTTTACAGATTTATACCCTGTTGCAGATGAATCTAAGTGGCTGTGTTTATACACTTAGAATTACTTCTGTGTGTACATTTCTACATAGAAATGGAACATTTATATGTCTATATAAATATATATGACATGAAATATAGGAGTGTGTGTATATGGGCTGTAGAAATGTGTCGCTTTACGATACTTGCAGAAGTGCTTCATGATTAAAATGTGTAAGAATATTTATTTATGACTTACTGTCATAGGTTATATTATTGGTTTAATGTGTAACATGAGAGTTTTAGGAACTGTTGCTGCGTGCTGCAGTGGAAGTGTAAAACAGCATGAAATTGATTAGCTTGAGTACAAAAGTACCTCACCGTTTTGTTTACAGTACTTTTCTAAATGTCATTGCGTTGAACACTGGTCTTCAACTGAGTGACCTACTTTTGGGTTGATTAGATAATTAACTAACTACATTTCTATTTAGTAGTGAAGCCAACAAAGTGTCCCAACACAGAATGTTTTCCAACTCAGTTTTCCAGTTCTATGAGATTCAAATATTTGATAAAGTTTTGGTTTCTCTGGCCTGCCTGAGAATGTTTTCTGGTGTTGGGCATAAAATGCTATTCCGTTTCATAACTAGTAAACCTATATGTTCTAAGAATCAGCCTTTATTAAACAGCTAGTAGCATCAGTTTATTTAACCCAATGTAATAGTATTACTCAAAGACACTGCAGCGCAAGTAACTGCCTTGAATTGAAAATTATAGTAAACTTATGTAAGCGCTGTGCTCTGAAAGAGTTGAAAGTAAAACTGTTCAGTATAGAAAGTGTGATGTTCTACATATATTATTGGATTTATATGATTGTTTCATTTGGTGGAGTTTAATCTTTGAATTATTTTACAATCTGTTGCATAATTATCATTAGATGAACTTATAAAACTGTACACTTGAGATGTTTCAGGAAATCTAGAGGAAAGGGTGAAATATCTGAGGACTGAGGTCTTATGTCTTGGTGCTGAGCAGAGTTCCATTCACCTTACTGTGAAATTGTAATGAGTCACATTCACACCTGTATTTTAAACTAGTAAAACCTGACACTGGCCTGAGGAATTTACTCCACCTGACTCGCAGTGAAGAGGTCAGTGGGCAGTACGCTGAACGCACACCTTGCCTAGGTCTCATCATCTTATCTGTGAAAACCACAAAGCTGTTGCTTTTTGTTCATGTCACTGATTATGAGCTCTGAATGAACCCACAGACATAGTGCCCCTTCCCTACAGCGGGGAAATTCTTCAATACTTCTCATTCGCACTTCTCAGTTTTGTTCCCTGATTTTAGTAATGGTTTTACGTCTGAAAAGAAAAGCTCATCCAGAAAGTCCTGTGCAGCTTTATTGTTGCATAAGCATATGAGTATAATATATGTGTGCCTTAGCATGCATACATGCTGGTGTTGCTAGTAGTACTGAGATGTGTGAAAGACTGTAAAGTTCACACATCAACATGCTGATTAGATAGATTAGATGATAGCCTCATGCACGTACAGCTTCACTAAACTGAAGTGACCCTCCAGAGGACAAGCGGTTATAGAAAATGAATGAATAAATGAATGAATGAAGCTCTGTACCTCCTCCTGGTGGAGAAGCAAAGTCGTTGTACCATGCACACATTTTATGTAATAATCCGCTAAAACATGGCATTCACAGTGGATCCCAGGATAATAACATTACATGCATGTAAGGATCTAAATGTGTTATTCAGTATAACACAACATTTAACTTTATCATAATGCAGCATTTTTACCTGATCATTCTGGAACAACACCTTTCTGCTCCGAAACTGGTTAGCTGCTGAATGGCTTAGTAATGACTCATTATGACCAAATGTGTGCCTCACTCTGTCTTTTGTTTGCAGCTTTTCAGAGTTGAAGTCTTGTTCAATGAGAGGAAACATTATGTGCTCAGAAGAAACAGTGAATTCCACACTCTCCACAGAAAAGTATGTGCAACCAACCTGCCTTGACTGCTTTCTAACCACAGCTAACATAATGACACAGAAGGGATTTGAATGAATTGATCATCACAAACTGTATCGGAAAATGTTTTTGTACTTCTGGACTGAAAAAAAAAAGGTGAATATTCTCCAAATGCTGGTCTCCATGTGTTGACTCGAAGCTTGCTGTCGTGTCTTGTGGTAACTACAGCTCAGGAAAATCATCCAAACTCCGGATTTCCCGAGCAAAAGGAACCCACATCTGAGGACCAAACCTCTGGACCAGAGGAGGCAGGAGCTGGAAGATTACATCCAGGTAACCCAACGCACCCAGTGACGAGGCAGTGAAGTACGAATCAGGCCTCGTCTTTTCGTTTTTAATCTATTTTCCTGTATGGAGCTGTTTTCCTGCGTGTGGCCCCCATGCATAACACAGTCTCACTAATGATTTCACACTGTTCTTATTTAAGCCCAAGATCATATTACATAAATATCAAAATTAGCTATTTGCAGCAAAGACTACAGCATTAAAACCACCTGCCCCATATTATGAAGGTTCCCTCACGCCTCCAAAACAGGTTTGATTTGTTGGCGTATGGACACATGACTTCTTGGGGTGTCCTTAGGTGTCTGGCACAAGCAGATCCTGTGGGTTGTCAGGTAGAGCCTCTGGATCTGGCTTGTTCCGGTGCATCCGGCAGACGGTCAGTTGGAACTGTTCCTGAACAATTTCTGCTGTGTGGCAGAGGAGGCTTGTCTTTCTGGGGGAAGCTGCCGCTGTCAGGCTGTGCTGTTGCCATAGGGGGTTGTCTTAGCAGTGTTTAGGAAAAAATTGCACCTCAAAGCAAAATCAACTCCTCCCAGCCCGTTCATCCAATTCTCACCAAACTTGGCATGTATCTTTTATGGGCAAAGATAATGAAAAGTTCTCAAAAGAACTTTAGCAGGGTTATTGATTACAAAGTTAATTGCTAATTAATTTTATGTCGTGCAACAGTATAACTCAAAAGCTAATATTTTGTGAAGTGTATATACCCAAACTTAATCAAACTTCATATCATTGCTAATAGTATGGTTCCGTACAAGCGCCCCTACTTTTGTGACCCTTGGTCTCTAGGGGGCGCTACACAAGCAACATTTCAATATCTCAAAAACTGCAGTAGCTAACTTTATGAAATTTGGCATACACAATCTGTAACATATTGTGTAGACGCCCATCAAGTTGTGTGACATTACGTCTACAGGGAGTGCTACACATGACAGGCAAACATTTAACATTACTTTAAGGCCTAAAATTTTTGAAGTATTCACCCAATCCTTATGAAACTTGGCAACCGTCACTATAATATTCTTGCATAATATCATGCCAAGTTTCGTGACATTCGGCCAGTTGGTGGCGCTACAGCGACTACATGTTTATATCTCACAAACCACCACAGTAAACTGCTTGAAATTTGACAACAATAATCTGTGAATGACTCCTTACACACCCATCAAGTTTGATGCAATACCGTCTATAGAGGGCGCTACTGGTGATTTATGCCTCTGCGTCCCGCTCTGGGATGACTTGGCCACGGCATAGACCCCTTTATGATCGCTTGTGATCATCTAGTTGTAGTTTGGTGCTTTACAGATACAAAAGAATATTGTTATCATTGACAACTTCTGGATGGTTCAGGTGGATAGGAGCGCTGATTTTATTAACAACAAACTCCTCCTTGGTCACATTACTGTGAAGGAACATTTCTGCCGCCGAGATATCACGCTCTCAGTAGTGGGTCTGCATCCATACTACACACCCAGGGAGTTTTCACTTACATTTTCCCCTCTTCTAAGCTGGCAACTGACGTCCCCCACTCTGTTACAGTTACTGATAGACTCCAGACTCTGCACCCCAGTGCTTTCTTCCTGATCTCTGGGGACTTCAGTCATGTGACACTGAACAACAATCAATCACAGTCCCGAGCAACTGTTACTGGGGATTAACAATATTTGTCTGAATTTGAAGAAATGTTGTGTTACGCTTCATAGTAAAGGCTTTCGTATTCAGTTTATTCTAACCATAAAGACTGGATTTTCACTGCTACAAAATACTGATTTCATCTTCATAGTCTCAGAAATCTTTTAAACAGCACTATTTCCCAATTATTATTATTTTTTTCATCCTGTCAGGACATCATCTATCAAAATGAAGACGTGCCACAGGTTCTGCTGGACTTCCTCCATGTTAAACATTTCCACACGGCGAACAAGATCGGCAGCTCAGAGTAAGTCCTTGAGTCCGGACTCCTCTGACTGCACCCGGAGATGCTGGACATATTGCTATATTTAGGGCTTCTATTTTTGAATCAGGGGCAATGCAGCAACATTATAAAACTTCAGAGGCATTTCCCGCGGTGGGGTGGAGCAGCAGCGCTGTCTTCAACCCACAAGAGCGATTCATATTTATGGTATAGCTAGTGTACTGTTTCTGTTATTGTGAGGGTTAGATGATCCTCTTTACTGGCTTAAGGGAGATGTTTCACAGAGTTACATATTTAAAGTATCAGGAAACATCTAATAGTTATGTGCTTTAATTTCAGGTCGCTCGATGAATTGGACAGTCAGGATTACAAGTAAGATCTTTACTGGTATTTTTCACTTCTTAGTATTTGAGTCATGGACTGTATGTGTGGCATCATATTGCAGCCAAAAATTGCCATTTGCACAAAGGACAGATTTGATTATTCATTTCTTCACCGTCCTGCAGGTCTGATCCAGACTTTATTTTAAATGTACAAATGAACATAAAACAAATTCGCTGAAATGAGCAACACACCAACAGCGTAGTGTATGACATGCTCACATAAGCAAAAGACTAAAATAACTCCCTTTCATTTGTTGTCTTGATTACAGACAAGGTTTGAGGCACTAGGTAACGGAAAGGTGCTCATGGATATGCCTCAAAGGTTTGCAGTCACATGGGGCTACAGCTGTTAAATGCTAAATGATGCTTATCAAATGATGCAAGGCTACGCAATGCAGTTGGTGTGTGACATACTTAAGGGCCACTCCTCAGCTCAGGGCCGTGGTTTACCACCACTCCCTCCCCCTGAAGCTACAGGCTCGTTCCTGTTTACATCATAAAACATCTATGCCGGGCGGCACCAAACCCTCGTCTCGTCGTGCCTCTGGCGCACTGAGATTGGCTGAGAATGATCAGTTATGTTTTGCTTTTGTTTCCCCAGTTATCTGTCACCTCATCAGCGAGTGTTTGGATTCTTTAAGGATCCTTATCTCTTCGAGTGCACATCAGGTAGGACAGAACAGACTGGATCTGTGCAGCAATTCGTTGTTTAATTTACGAACCAGTTGGTATTTTAGAAGCAAAAAAAATGTTACGACATCTTTAATAACACGGAATAAACCCTGGGCACTGTCTTGCAGATCTCCCGGATATAGTTGTGGACGGGGTCCTCCAGGGATTTTATCCCCGAGACGTCCGAGTCACCTTCACTTCCCCCACCCTCTCTGAGCCTGATCCCACTTCCTCTATAGAGGGCTGACATACAGTACAGTAAAACACACAATACTTGCAAAAACATGAAAGAAACAGCCATCAGCATCCAAGAAGCTGACACAAAATACTTTTTTCTGTGGTTGACCCCATTCGGACTGAAAGCCATCGCCCAGGCTTTGTTGCTGCATCACTCCACCTATTGTTCCCGCAGCAGTCTGAGGTTCTCATATTTAGACCAAGTACCAAAAATCCAACCTGAAACTCATTTTTTATGCTGATTCACTCACTTATGTGTGCCAGACATTATATTGCCAATAGCGAACGTGAGCCTAGCAAAATGCCTTGTCTGTTATTCATTTTAATGATACTATAGCTAAGTAGGCTGATAACACTTTTATTTTAACTTGAAATATTAGAGTACGGTATTTTTGTTTACGAATTTAGTGTGTCAGAGTTATTGTTTTACTCCTGGACAAGCTTGGGTGTTGCATTGAGTTCTGGTATACAACTTCTAACACCTTTGCTATTATGTAAATATGAAACAGAATTTTTTAAGGCGGTTTTTAGTGTAACATTTTTTTACTAACGTTTTTTATGTATGTGGTTTTGTATCATGTTTATAGTGCAGTTATAATAAAGAATCAAATGGGAGTCATGATGTGTGAATTCTATATTGTATATAGACAGTACATATAAACCAGAGCTGTAGAACAAGAACATCTATACTCTTCTGTTTGAGGAGCTAAAAGCAGGAGGAGACGTTGTTTGGACACCGGAATCTTGACATCTGTTTTTAGGTCACTGATCAGACATTCAGGTAGTGAGCACATTTGTGTTCACAGTCACAAACAAGTTCCCACAGCAGAAGAGCAGATGTGATTATACTTGTGTTGTCTATTTCTGACCTTACCAACCAAAATCAATGAATGTGTTCACTGTAGCATACCGATAATATGGCAAGTGTAAACATGAAGCATGCAGGTTTCTCCAGCGCTGCCATGCCCCACCTCAGCTTGGGGCAAAATAGCTCACAAGTAGCTACAAGCAGGTCAGACGGGACCTGCTTACTTCAGTTAAGGAGGAAAGAAAGCTCTGTGTTATTTGGTTTTGGATCTAATTTGTTAGGCTAATTCTAAGACCTGGTTGCACATGTTCACTCTGTGTGACTAAAAAGAACTAAAAAGTTGTAGTATTTTGCTTGATGTTGTGTGAGGAAGCTGAATGCTACGTCTTTTAAAGTCAAAGTATTTGTACATTAGGCTTTCCTTAAAGAACATCTGTCCCCCAAACCTAATGCATGGAAGTCTCAAGTGTTTATAGTAACTTTTCAATAAGGACAGATCAAGTGGGAGTGAAAACTAAATATTTATAAAGGAAACATGAGGAAGCAATGTATTTTAGGGCTAGGCTCTGGAGAGCTATGGTATCATGGAGCTGAATCCTAGACAGGAAGGAATGGTCAAAATATCTATACTGGCACCTTAAAAGTGGCGCTAAACGTAATTCAGCCTGTTTTATTTACACCTGGAACACCAGTCACTCCACACTCAAGCTAATGTTAGCAACTTTAGCCGCATTGTATTAACAAGGCCGGTAGCAATTTAGCCGAGACAGTTCCATAGTCCTGCTTGCCAGGATCAATAGAATATATATGTTGACCCACCCTCATTTCTAGGGTTAGGGTTAGGCTTGCAAACGTTTTCTGGCATGTCTACTTCTGAAGCCCGAAGATTTCAAGTACCCATGTTACAGTTGTTATTATTCATGATCAATAGGCCAATAGATGATGCAAATAACACGACAAAAGGTCAAAGTTGAATTTTAGTGAGATTTTTAAAAGTTGGCAATGTAACACCAGCAAAGACTCTGCCACATGAATCATAGCCATTCAGCTTAGTTTCACTCCATATGTCCATGTCATCTATATGCCCCCACGTAATGGCTCTATGTCATCCGAGCGGAGCCCCTGTTTAAGTACCACTGCCATACTGGGAGACTGGAAACTGGGACAGGTGAAACTTTCTTCAACATCTGCACAATCTGTACCATGAATGTTGCAACGTTCAGGTCTTATCATTACAAACCAGCTAAGTGGGCTTAACCCTTCATATCTCCCAGCGACAAGCAAGCTTGGTTGGTGTCTGATGTAAGTTGCCAACAAACTGTTCACACTATGTTTGTATGTATGTAATGTGACTGCTCTCAAGTTGGGTGCTTTGTTTTATTTATCTTTATTAACAAAGTATACAGCATGCACATGGGGTTGAGTTCAACAAGGTCCTACTGAAGTGCATGAAGTACAAAAAATGCACCTCCCCATTCTACCGACGCTGAGTGTAACTTGGAGCGGCGCATGCGCGGGGCTGAAGACGGAAGCTGCCGAGTGCTGGCCGGCGCTCTCGCTTTGCTGCTGCTGCTCCCGCCGCCGTCTTTCCCAATCAATGCCCGTTCAATGACTTGTAGCGTGTTTCGTTTCCTCTGCTAGCTGTCTCTCCGCCGGCGCTGTCCAACAGACTAAATGCTCTATATGTGAATTACCAGGACACAGGACCAACAAACTTGGAGCCTGCACATTGTCGGTACGTGCCGCTAACAACTAACTGACTAACTAAGCTTTGGCTAATTCCATCATTATCGAGCTGCAGTTTGCGTTCGCCTGCCGGGCTCGTCTCTAAATCAGTTAGCATGCTAAGCCGGTGTGGCTAAAGCTAGTGTCAGATTAGCTTTAATAAACTGCAGCCTAAAGATATACTCTGAGTCCTCGCGCTAGCGTGTTAGCTCATAAATTCAGTGTGTCCACGTTAGCAGTAACTTAACCCCAGTATACTGTCCCGTAATGTACAGGACATAGCTGCAGCTTAAAGGGACATGACACCCTGCTCCCCTGTGGCTGTCACTGTACTCACTGGCAACAGTAAATAAACAGTGAACTTGCACTGTCATCCAGATGGAAATGTCTATCTTATCAACCGAATAAATAATGATTTGATTCAGAATCTGTAACAACATTATCAGTATATTACTACACTAAAAGCAGAATAAACCCTGCTTCCTGTTTGTTCAAAACACATTATTTATTTGTCTTAGGTTTGGTGTTCATTCATTTTCATGAAGGACATTTTTTTCACTTTGCTGGCAGGGTTTTCCAGTCAGGACGCTATTAATGCAGCTAATCTGATAATCATTTTGTCAATTGATAATTTGAGTGAGAATATTATAAAATAATATATATATTTGATTATTTTTCTGTTAATCTGTTGATATCATAACTGTAAATGAATTGGGTCAATCATATAACATAATATGGCTCTGTGTAAGATTTTGCATTTTCAATATTTGACGTATTTTTAACACGACGTTGACGTTGGTCTACCAGGTTCTTTAATTGCTGGATAATCCAACAACAGGAATAAAGATGTTATATAACACTAGTTGTGCTGATCAAACTTGATCCCAGCAGTAACCCTCTTTAAGTGAGCGGTATTTGATACCAGCAAGACATGAGTCGATGAGGCTAATGTTTGATATAAGAGAGGACTGACTGACTGGTTTGGTTCGTTGCAGGAGTGTGTGGGAGCATCATGTGGAAGAAGGCTTCAGCAGCGGCTCTGCTGGCATTAGCTGTTGGCTATTTCTACCATGGCAGCCCCGAGCTGCCAGAGCAGATTCTGCAGTATATCAGCCTGCCAAACCTCCAGACTTCATCTCAGAGCCTGGATGGTCAGAACAGCCTGGAGCAGGTGATCTCCACTGCCTGGGAGGCTCTGATAACTCTCCCAGGGCGCCAGTGGAGCAAAATAGCAGTAGGGTGAGTTGTGGAGCTGAACTGTTTCTCAGATTACTTTAAGAGTTACATGCATGCCCTTCTCTAGTCCCCAAACTGTCAGCTGAAGTTGATCTTTATTACTGCATCATTTCTCTTCCTGCTTACTGTGCACTGCTCTTGCTGAGTGGCTGTGGTCAGCTCTGCTAGTGAGAAGGAATGCGTTATCAGAGGTCAGCCCTGGCTCAGAACGAGGTGCCCCAGAGAATAATATTTTTTGCAAGTCTATACCTATAAGTTTAAAGCCTTTAGCCTGCTTTAGAGTACCCAACAAACTGAGCTGGTTTTTAGGTGGCAGATGATGATTGGCTGAACCTGAAGGACGGCCCACTAAAGGGATGGGCAGATTGTTTCTTCAGCAGAGGTAAAAGAAGGGAAAAAACGTTTACTGAAGTGATAACAGTTTACCCTCTTTAAAGCCTAAGGCTCCAGAGTAAATAAAATATGTGCATGGGGAATGTTTGAAGAACTGATTGCCCTTGAGTGTGGCTCAGTGAGTTCAGAATGACTCAGGGCTGTGGAGGACTTTTTGTATCCACCCACACAACATGTTCACCATGACCAGAAGATGCAAAATTTACCTCAATATCCAGATATCTCAGATATCCGAGGAAACACCTTAGACTTAGACTTAGACTTAGATAAACTTTATTGATCCACAAGGGAAATTGCTTGGTAACAGTAGCTTAGTTGTCCATAAAATACACACTCTTAAGAACCTCAGATAAAAAGAAAAGATTAAATTAAATAAAATAGAAAATATAAGTAGAATAAAATCAAGTAACATAAAATAGAAATAGTATAAGCCAAAATGTACAAATTATCATATTAGCATATGAACAAATGTACAAGAAATGGAAGAATA
>JASGAT010393295.1:0-19010 GCA_030220025.1 Chelon auratus | reverse complement strand
TGATTTGTGCAAATATAAGGAATGGATCAAATGTGCTGAAAACGGTCTCCACCAACCTATATCACACCGGCTCAGTTGTAAATGAGGCCCTATGTCCAAAATTCCGGAGTTTTCCTTTAACCACATTTATTCTTCTGTACATGTCTCAAGGCTGCTGCCTGGGCTAGATGAAACAATTTTCTAAACACAAAGCTTCAGTGAAACGAGGTGTAATTCATATTAAGACATTTCATACTAAAAGGATCTTCACCTGTGCTTCACAAATATGATAAGAAAAGCCCTTACAGAACATCCACATACAACTATTTCATACTCCTTACATAGTCCATACACAGTTCAAATATCTTCAGACTGAAAAGATTGATGTTATTTTTTCTATGCAGTAATAAGAAATACTTGATTACCAGAATAAATATAAGAGTTCTCACCAGGCCATGACTCCGTCTCTAGGAAACAATAAAGTGAATACCGAGACTTGCAGAGCTCTTCAGTTAAGCAGCAAATATAACCATCTAAAAGATGTGACTATATTGTTGTCTTCCTCTTGATAGCACTCACACAAAAAAAGAAAAAAGAAAAAGAAA
Organism: Chelon auratus; assembly: GCA_030220025.1. NCBI lineage: Eukaryota > Metazoa > Chordata > Actinopteri > Mugiliformes > Mugilidae > Chelon > Chelon auratus. Next base: position 18,426 of record JASGAT010393295.1, on the reverse strand, counting down.
AAAAAATGCATTCACCGGCAAAAAATGCACTCATCTCCCACATACACACAAAGACACCTAGCCAATTTCCTGGCACTAATCTCATCACAGCAGAGATTTTATTTCCATTTGAGTCAGAAGGGTGTGCGGAAAAAAATAAATAAATAAAAAAAGCCAAGTAGATATCCTGTGAATGGAGATCTGATTTCCTGGTTGTGTCTGGCTGTTTAACAAATACAGATTGTCTTTCTTTTTAAGGGCGCAGAGAGGACCATCGCAGGAGATCACAGGGACCTGCGCTTATATATTATATAGATAGTCTTATCAGGGATTCTGAGAGAAACGTGACTGATTTGTGCAAATAAAACAAAGCGGCGTGGGCCACGCATATCGAATCGTTCCACCACAATAATCAGGCTCCGAAAACGAGACATGTCGGAAGCGACAGTGTAGCAGCAGCCCTGTCAAAATGGGGTTGGATCACACCGGCAACAGGAGGCCTCACCAAGCACCAAAGTCAACAGATACGAACCCATGTGTATGTGTGTTTATGGCACGGCATATGTCTGTGTACTCTTGTGCATACATGTGTTTCCAGTATGCATTTTAACAGGCCTTCTGCAGGGATGCCAGCAGAGCGCAACTTAATGAAAAACAAACATATTCAGTATGAGTCACAAGAACCCACAACATTTACCCTGATTAAATAAACATGAGGAGCAGATACAGCCTGGCAGCCCGGCTTTTTTCATGTTAATCACTGAGTAAGCAGAGCAGGCAGAGTGGCCCTTTAATGGCTGCAGGAAGACGTAAAGCAACAGTGTTTGTGTTGCTGAGCACTTTTTTTGTGTGTGTGTGTGAAATCCTACAGAAGAATATTCCAGACGCTGACTTTGGCTGACAGCGCATCCATTGTGTTCAGATGAATGCGAATAAAATGATTTCAGTGTAAAGGGAAAAAAGCAAGCCATGAAGTGACAACCTGAATAGGCAAAGCACACTGTGAAACGAGATCAAATGAGAACAAACAACCAGGAAGAAAATAATGTTGTGCTGAAAACAATCCCAGGCTGAGCAGCACTGTGGGATGGATTTCACCCTTTGAAGCTGCCCTCGTTGGCTTAAATAATTACACCTAATTGCTGACAGATGTAAAAGCAAATGAAGCATTCGCTTAAACAGGCACAGGGACTGCTTGCAGCGACGGCACCGGGTCAAAGCTTTTATTGAATTCTGCCAGTCACTATTAGGAACTAAAACTCACTTTCTCCAAACTGAGCCTGTTGGTTTAGCTGTGTACAGCTGACAAGTCACTTATTGTTAAATTGAATCCTCTCATGTTCGGGTATGTTGAGAGACAGTCAAGAGCTCCAATAGAAACAGCACTCATACAGGAACATTTTACTTAAATTAGAAATGAATGTCTGCATTATTTGGACCTAAAATGTAATATGATAGCAAAATAATAACAGTGATGATTCAAGCTAATACACAAGGTATTTTTAATTTCTCATTGTTGAACATGTCTTTTGAAAGGCACTGTGCTCCTGGTATCCCAGCTGTAAGAAACACCCCATCACAGTTTCATCCCCTCACAAATGCTGCTTCCACCCTCCTAAGCTTTGTGAGATTTTTCTTTTGCAGTATAGTGGCTGAAAATGACATAACAATCTTTTAATGTCCAGATTTACTTCACTGTTGCAATACCTAAACCTGATTCAAAGGTACAGAAGTGTGCTTGTTTCAACAAATAGCGGTTTTCAGGCCATTTTCAAACTTGGAAAGACAGAATACCCTGTAAGCACACATTATCCTAGAAGGTTTGTGGAAAACCCAAACTAGAGGTTCGATCTTCAGTGCACGGACCACATGCCGACGTGTTCAGCAAGACACTGAAACTCGAGTTGCACCCAGTTCTTGGCAATAGTGTGTCAATGTGTGTGAGTTTGTGTGAACAAATGAATGTGACTGTAAAACGCTTTGAGTACCAATACGTCATAAAGCACTGTGCAATATGTATAAATACAAGACCATTTACCAATTCTCTCTAGCTGAGGCCACAGAGAGAGTGACAGCACGTCATTAAGTGTCTAAAAGCTGGTGGATCCTCTAAAAGACATCTAAAAAAAAAAGCATGTGCTATCAAGCTGTGAATCTGTGATCAGTCGCAAAACAACCAGAAAAATAAAAAAAATAGTCAATAAGAAACAGTGATAATTAGGGGAGATCTCCTGAATCAATTCAATACCAGTTCATTTAGAGATTTATGGCAGAACATGAATATTTCACCTCTACTTTCACATCTAGCGTGCGGCTTTGCTTTTGTCCACCTCTCCTCTGTCGTCATACCTCGTAAATCCAAAAAGCTGTCACACATTAGCTTTCGGGTCTTGTGTAACAGTCACGTTACAATAATCACAAGCACCCGGCTGTGATTAGTGATTATAATGCAATACAGAAGAGTATGTTTTATTGCCTTGAGACAATTACAACAGTTGATGACACAATATTGAATCAATTTTATTTGATTTTGATTAAATTTATGTTTGTTCATTATGTCCATTATGAAATATTCAAAATATCTCAATAAAAACTGATCAAACAAAACGACATAGTGAAGAATCCTTGCCTGTAGAATTGTAACTGTGCCCAGAAGCTGAAGGCAGCAACAGAAGCCATTAATACTTTTGGAGTATCTTGATACCAGGGAAATGTTCCGCTCTGTTAAATCTGCCTAAAGCTACAGTTCTTCTTGAATGCTTGCAATGCCATTTTTTTATTTGACGACCAGGCTTAGAAAACATGCAAGAACCTGTGCTAAAATGCTGCTGCGTATCATGGAACATACTTAGGATCACTAATGTATGTCACCTGCATTTAATGTTATCATCTACTTGACAAGCTGGCTCAATGTTCCTGTCCGCGAGCTGATAGCTGACAACCATGAATCAATTTAAGTGGAATAACATGTGATGATTTGGAAGCTTGATCAGCCACCTGTAGTGATTTCTATTTCACTAAATCACTCAGACACACGTAGATCCGCTGGCAACATTATGAAAGCAAATCTCTGTGCAAAACAAAAGCATGAGTAAGAGCATAATAAATCCCACATGACAAATTCCAGCTACACTCAAACATGTTTGAGAAACACACGTCGTGCCAGGTTTTCAACCAGATTTAGCGCACAGTCAGGAGCACTGGCATCCTCACATGCATGCAGAAAGCACGGCAGTGCCGCATGATTTCAACAAACTATAAATTGAGAAGCTTGCCCCATGGAGACGGAGAATCTGTGCAAAATGGAACCTGAGGGAAGTGAGGCCGTGGAAGCACTTGAAAACTCCAGTGAAAGCTTTTGAAAAGAAAGCCCAGGGTCTTGAGTGCTGGAAGGAAGATGATGGAGCGGTGCTTGCAGGAAACGGGTGGCATTCATGAGCGAGGCCAGCGTATAATGACACCTGTAGTGTGGAATGCTGAGAGGAGCCGTAGCAGGATGCAGGAATATTACCTGGACTGAGTCTGATTTAAAAGGGGATGCAGTCAAATGGTCAGGTCAGAGGAAGAAACCACCAGTAAATATATTATTTTATGCAGCGTGCTTTAAATAGCTAAGTGTTTAATTGAATGACATGTTTCCTACATGGTTTGAAAAAGGAAAAAGGTTTTTACTACAAGTGGGATGAGAGAAAGGAAGTGCCATCCACACTTTACAGAATCCCATTTTTTCTGTTTATTTCCATGAGCTCGCAGCAATCTAGAGGTGAAAGCAAGTGCTACACAGCCTTTTTTTTTTTTGGTCTGGATTATTCCTCTCAAACTACACACCGTCTAAACTTTCTCCACGCTGGAGGTTCGTGGATCCGGGTGCACTGAGGGATATTGCAGACGCACTGTGCTGAAATAAGCACCTCCACCATCTCTGCATTCTTTGGCACATATGGCAGAGAGCAAAGAACGACAAGTCAGTCAAATACTGTACTTGAAGAAGAATGCAAATATATATCAAGAAGCATGATGGCGATGTAAGAATGTGTATGGCATTTAGTTCATTGGCAGGTTAAATTAAAACTTCTTGAGTCAATGTAGGGTCAAACAAAACAGAACATGGAATCAGAAATAGCCACATTAACACAGATACTGATAGAAAGCATCAGCTGCCTCATGTAGAGTGGGAAACGAGTACAATTCTTACTTCTGTCCTCTCAGACGTTTACCAAGCCCATTTGCTGGGCATTGTTGTCTTAAAAACGTGTTTTTGTGCGTGTTGGAGCCAGAACAACAACCGCCGAAGGAGAGACAGCCGTCTCCTGGGATTTGGGGAGAAGGAAAACAGAAATGCTTGATTTCACTCAAGCTGTGTCTTTGTGGCAACAGCTCTCACTCCCTCTTATTTCTGTCTTCCACCCCGCCTCCCTCACCCCCCCACCTCTGTGATTCACAGCAGAAAATTGACTCAGTGAGGGAGTCAATAGTGGGTGATGTTGAAGCCTTCCTGTCCTGAGTGTGCCTCTCTCCTACTCATTGCCAACCGAGACCGCTGTCAGCCATTGAAACTGCAGTTTTCAGACTGAGAAGTTTACAGTGATTGGTTGGTTCTTATTTTGCCACCATGCCGTGGTTTGGTTAATGGCATCAGAGCTAAAGAGGCCCCCTACGTAAACTCTGCAGCCATCGGTTGTTAGATTAGTCCCGCAGGATTACACAATAGGTTCAGTTTTCATGCTTAGGGTACCAAGCAGAGACAGATTAACCCTCGTCACATTACCCCACCTCTGCTTACATCCATCCATTCATAGAAAGGTGCTATTGAGAACGTGGCCTTTGGATGCCTCAAGTCAACATGCAGAAAAACCACATAGGTGAACACCCCTATCATTCCCCAGCTCTCCAGACCAATGATGTGACGTTTCTTTCGGGACGCCGTGGCTTCAGACAGAATGGTGCAGGTTGCTTAGCAACTGGGCACAGAAAGAAGATCATTAAATTGCACTGATGCTCACTCAGTCCTCCGTTGTGTATCTGTGGAGAGAACTTGTTGCCCCAGCCCACAGTGAAAAGGAATCTCTCCTCGGATGAACTCAAGATGTCTCAAAAATGGAGCGTAGCGCCAAGGGCACACATGTTATTTTAAAAAATATTTATGTGATGAAAATATTAATAAATAACTGACAGAGGCGATGAGGCGCAATGCAAGGGTATGAATATGAATTGCCAGCTCTTGTCCGGAAAGAGACAGACATTTCCATTTGTTATTGCATTTGACTTGCCATTGTCTTCTTTCTCAGACTACTCAGACTACTCAGACATCGTAAAGAAAGCATGACAATACAGTCAATTAATCAATAAACCTGGTAATCCTCTAATGATGAATGATGCCTTCAGACTGTCAGTATACAAGATAAATACACTGTACTATACACCTCAATTTCACACCATCTTTTACAGTCTTGAGGTCATTTCAGGAGAAACTCTCTCCCTACTGTGATACATCTAGATGCCTCCCAGGATGAAAACTGTGCGATCTAGTTCCTTTCATAAGGAAACTGCACTGCACACACAGCTTACCTCATCCCAGTTACCATTAAGCTAAATCAATGAAAGTACACCGTGGCTGTGAATGCAGAGCTCTACTTCCTGTCTCTAAAAAGACTGAGGAGAGGCTGCGGCTCGCCCAGAGAGCCGACACCTGCACTATTTATAGCCCACGGACATTAAAGCTAACAGTGTAACAAGAGACTGCAGACTTGCCCCTCCACTGGTAATTAGAAACCCAGCGAAAGCTCACCATCTCCACAATGGAGAGCCAGACAGTGCCAGAAAACACACAGTGAGCATGAGCCAAAATTCCACTTCCAGACCTCTTCAGCTAGTTTTTCGCTCTGCAGATCCTCTCTACAGTCGTACCAGGATTAGTGAAGCGAAATCCAGGCACTTTCTTTGGATTTAGAGCGGTTGCTATGCCGTTGCCGAGCTCATGTAATGATTACTGTTTCTATGCAACAATTCAACTGTCTAATGCGGCCCATTGTTGCACTTACAGTAAACCACATGTGAGGCATTTATAATAAGCTCTGCTATTTTCCACAGCTCACGGTGGAATAGAATTAAGGCTGTAAAGATGCAGTGGATAGCACAATGCAAATTAAGACAACATACATTTCAGAAGCGTCGTAGGAATGAGCAATGATAGATGACGTCTATGGACCGTTTTACCTCGTGATACAGAAGAATTTTAATAATCTGTGGCTATGTGAAAGTTCAGAAATTAAATAAGAATAGAAAAAAATAATAATAATATAAACCACCATAGAAATAGTGTTCTAGCAGTTTACTAGACGCCTTCTGCCAAAAAATGTAGATTTCCTGGAAGCAGCAAAGGTATAAAGTGACATAATGTTCTGATGCTGAAGCACAAAGCTAAGCGACCAACCACCGCCTCTGTCACTGGAGAGGGTGGATCTGAAGTCAGTGTTGTTAGTTTCAGAGTTACATATGGTTCTATGAATTATGGATGTGCGTGAGGCGCTAGACATTAAATGGTTGAACAGTGGAAAGACTGTCTTGAGGTAACTATGAGGTGATCTATATGAAAGGGAGAGAAGAAGCAGTCAATGCAACTTTAAGGAAGAAGAGGCAAACACAGAATAAAGGAAAAAATAAAAGAAGAATCGATGGATATTAATTCTTGTGGATGACACTGTTAAACCCTCAGCCACTCTTTGATTGTTGAAGCCACTCATTTGACACGTACATAACACAAAATGCACACATGCCAATAACACTATATTGCCCAATAAGCACGCATTTGATTCAACTCATCAAAGACTATGCAGAGGTACAAGGTGCTGTGTTGAGTTGTGAGAAATGAGCTGAATGAAGGTGAAGACATGCTCCTGGACAATAGAGTTTCTTCACTTAAGGAAGGTAACGTGATGAGACAGAGGAAAGGATCAGATGAATGGGGTAAGAGGCATGACGCTGGCTTAAAGGCAACACACCATAGTGTGTGCAATGAGCAGGAGGTCAGTTGATTACACAGTGATTTTATGCCAGCAGTAAAATAAAAGCACTGATCCACCGCCTAGGGGCAGAGAAAAAAACCTGCAAATCTTCTGTCATCAGTTTACATTTGCAGGTTTGTACTGTTTTGTACAAATGTCAGGCAGTGAGATTAAAGATTAAATACACCATTGCATATGTACTTGTTAGCACTACAAGTGAAGTGTCCAGCAATCAGCTGTTACGCTGCATATTATATGAATTTGAACACACACACACACAGAGGTTTGCAAGAAGTTTAGCTGTCAAACAGATTCCTTCAGTTAACCTTGCTCGTTTGCTTTTATTAGATGCTATTCCGGACTAGCTGCATTCAAGTGTTTAGTGTCTTGCCTCATTGCGCCTCATGATTTCTTCATCAACTCTAATAACTATATACCGCAACAAATCACAAACAAATCCCCCACTGGAGATTGTGTAAACGATGCACAGTTACGAAACAGCAATCTAATTAAAATCAGATCCAATCAATTAAACGAACTATGAAAATATAATACACTGACATATTTTTTTTGCACCAAAGGTGTAATGAAACTAATGGTTTATTTTAGCACCTGGCTGACTGTGAGCCAGATGCAGCAGGAGCAGCTGAAGCTGTGAAGGTACTGAGGGATATACGAACAGGCAATTAAAACATTTATTGCCAGCATCTGCTGATCCAAGGCTGATAATAATACGCTTCATCCTTTGTGTTGCACCCGAGTCATTAAGAGCGTGCATGAGTCAGTTTGTAGCTCGGGTGAAGTGCCTCCATTTCCTACTTTAACTGACAAGCTCTCAATTTATGAGCACATAACAAAGTGTTTGTCCAACAGACTCATACAAAAAGCTGGGTTTATTGGCCAGCAACGGTATTTTCTATTAGAGCCCACTCCTGTGAGCAACGCAGGCATCTGTGAAGAGAAACCTGGTGGAGAAAAAAATGTATGCAAGCCATTATTACTGCCTCATCCCCGAAAGCTCCAAGCTGAGAGCTACAGTGCAGTGATGCGCTCACTGTAAAACCACTGTTTTGTTTCCCTTTAACTGAACGGTTACCTACGCAGACTGTATTTTAAAAGCGCATCTCAACTTTTCTCAATCTCAAATATCGACCAGTCCGAGTCTCAAGCCGATCACGCGTCAGTCAATAGAATGTAGGCCTTATGCTCGACAGCCAAATAGCAACTAGTAAATAGCAAACCCGCAAAATCCATTAGCATCTACAGTGGATGTTTGGTTCTTCTACTTTAGTCTGGTTTTGCTTCCGTCGCCTGGCTCTTCACTCGTAACTAGATTTTTGTCCAGACAAAGCCCGGCAGTGATGAGGGAAAAGGAAGAAGAGCAACACTGTCAAACTTCTGCGAATCAGGTCTTTTATTTTTCCTTCACAGACCAGCAGATTAGCACAGGGCCACTGGGCAGCTGCTCAGAAAACCATGTCGTCACGCAGATAAGAGTTTCCCTGTGTACAGACAGCAGTGTCAGTTTAATGCCGCTGGCTGTTAGGGTAATCAGAATGATCAAACCAGGACATCCCTATTACCAACCATTAGTAGGGCCGTAAACAGATGCTCCACTGTGTCCACACAATGCAGAAGTGCTAAACGCTGCGGTTCCTCTGTTAAAATACCCAACTTTACAACAGTAGTAAACCCACTTACAGCCTGGTAAGAACGTAGCAAATTAACCCTTTTGTGTTTGCAGAACAGTGGATGAATGTTCATATAAATCATCTGTTATAAAAAAAATATCAAGGCTTAAAGTTATGCACTGAGTCCTTGCACTGAGCTTCTGCTCTTCAGAAAACTTCTGACTACTGTTAAAAACTTCCTCCTCTGATGGAAACAAAGACCTTCGTTACACATTAACATGTTTCTCCATTTCTTTACGAGGGATTTTTCTTACACACAAAAGTATTTGCATTCAGTGTTTTAATTAAACTCTACTTGTGTATTCTGTAAAACAAATGTGCTGAATGGATTTGCTTCCTTCCTCTCTCAACATTTCATCTGTTGAGTACATCCATGTTTGAGATAAGATAAAATAAGATCATTTTCTCTTTATTCAACAGTGGGATAACTGTATTGGTGCATTACCATGCACACAAATGTGTACAGTGGGACAGCATAGTAGTACACTCTTCTCTGCAGATAGTGACATCTGCTGTCTGATATTTTTCTAAATGATAACAGAAGGCCACACTGAAGTAATGTGTGGCATTTGAAAGTGCTAGGCGTATTTAAAGCTGTCTTTTATGGTCACTTACACACATGTAATGCTCTATAATAATAGGTAACTAATCAACGATATAACATTTTTCATTTTAAAAAATCAAGGGGATTATATCTGCAGCACCATGTATAATGTCAAGTGTATACCGACTATGACTTCTCTCACGGTGTCTCTTCAAGCTGTGGCAGTGAGGGATAAATAAACAGCACTGCTATGCGTGCCAGTCAAAGTGAATGGCGTGAAAATCCATTTCAGGCCACTGAGAACTAATTAGTTAGCAGCAGAGGAACGGAAATGGAGGGAGGCTCTTCTGTGGGCTAACAACACCGCTTTCAACCTTCGACTTTCTCCCTCTCCGTATGATAAATCTGACTGAAGTTTACGGCACTTACACAGACCATCTGTCTGCTTTCACACCTTATTCACACAGCCCGAGACGTCTGAAAGACGAGGAAGGCTATCCACTGATCAACTGCTCCCAGAGCAGATAGACTAGAAAAGCAGGAAAGGCCAGATAAAATTAATTTTCTTTTTGAGAAAGCTTCTCTGTTTGATTTGTTTAAGTCTGTGTCTGGATTGGCTCAGTAACTTAAGTAGCTCCTGCTCTGCTTCAAACTATAAGCCTCAAACCTGCTCAGAGCAACCAAGCTCCAACCTGTGAGTCCTAATAGTCAGTGTATTTTTTATTTATTTATTTCTTTTGGTATTTCAAATTTGCATTTAAAACCAGAAACAAAAATTGAATTAACCAAATAGTGGCTGTTTTCTTGTTTAGTTTCTCTATGTTTTATTTTGTTATAGTTTAAAGGAGTTTGCTTTTTAAAATTAACCTCCATCAAAATCTAGTTTTTCACAGACCCCTAACGTTGAGGTGAAAATTTAAACCTAAAACTGAAAAGAAATTCATTATACAGGTGAAACTAAGTACTACGGCAAAGTTAGGCCTCTCCTCTTCTTAATTTTACTGATTTTAACTGCTGATGTCACCCATCACAATAAAGAATAAAGGCTGTTTCACTGTGCAACAGTTCTTTCTGCGTACCGTCGCCATTACATCAAACAGGATAGAAGGTGAAAATGTGTAAATTAGCTTTCTGTTGTTGATGCCTTTTGCTTCAGGTAAAGACTTCTGAGAACATCTTCTGTGAGCAACAGAGAACATGTCTTAAAATACCCAAGCATTTCAGCTGTAGGTGGAGAAAGCAGTAGAATATACATCCTCTGTATTCCTACTGGTTGTGAGGTAACTATTTAAAAAAAGAATAGTAGAAACTGCTCAGCTCTGATGTGCTAGAGCTATTGCTACTATATTAAACTAAACTGTATACTATTGGCTAATCTAAACCAGTGGTACTATCGTGAATGAATTTCTGTCAAGGCTCTGAAATGACTATTCATTACTGGAAGGATGCCACAGTCAAACGAAGGCATATCTCAGTCTCTATAAAAACAAACACAGGCCTGGCCCCCAACATTAACAGGCACTTTGGGCTTTAATTAATCTGAATTTATTCACCAGTTGGTCGAGTAGTTCAACAAAATCCCTCTGTGCTCAGTGGCTTGTAAGAATGAGAGTCTGCAAATTAAGCTGTTGATGATCCACTCCAGCTTCTCTGTATGCACCACCCACATGTCCCTGTCCCCTCCTCCCACTCCCCTCAAATCAGTTCTAATAAATGTCACTCTCAAAGCTGGCAGTAAAAATTAAAAAGAGGAAATTACAGGCAATAGGAGGATGATAAAGCAAGGCTGTATCACTGTTTTTTCTTCTTTATCATTTTACAGTTACAATATAACCCTTTATCATTTAATACTAATAAAAACAACTTAATAGCTTCCTCTTTATGTCCCCTGATTTACTGTATTCCTCTGGTAGTGTCTGAGTAGGTGAAAATCTGTTGTATATAATAACAAGGTCACTTCAGGATGTCCTGAATTGTATACTTTGTATTTCAACCTTTTTTTTTCCGTTTGATGCCAACTTACATACAGTCCAGTGAAGTGATTCAGCCGGTGACAGCAATTACAGTATTTAATGTCTTGTAACAGGGTGGCACAGTGGCGTGGTGGTTAGCACTGACGCCTCACAGCAAGAGGGTTCCGGCTTCACCTTTGTGTGTGGAGCTTGCATGCTGTCCCTGTACTGAACTGGATCCAAAAACGCCCGTGAAGGATAAATGTTACCGAATTGGTGCATAAACATGACTGCACAGAAAGTAATTTATGAATAAACATAACCTCACCCTGTTTCAAAATCCTTTAATCTGCCGCTTGCGAGTCCCTTATTGATAGAACTGAACTGCCAAATTTCTTAAAAACCCATTTGAAGATTCAAAACTCAAGCTGGCATATGCGTATCTCAATTTACAAATGTTCACTAGATAAATCCAAAATAATAATACATAAAAAAAGAAGCCTTGATATTTTCTATTCTCTCTACAGGAGATGAACCAGAGGGCCACATCTATTGTCACACTAGTAAGAATTTTAAATGCTCTTTTTTTTCATAATTCAGTCATGATTCAGCTCATCATGAGCATACTCAGATTCAAAAGGGGCAGAGCATGAGGTCCTTTTAAGAGAACCGCCACAGAACAAGACAAGTTGTCCTCTTTTCAGCTCATTTAGGAAAGCCTACGTGTGACAATGTCCTCTGCCTAAAAGCAAGATAAGAAGCTTACCCGACAAATGATACATAATACAAGCATGATGCAGGCTGTGGAGGCTTTTGTCATTAAAAGTGGTTTAACGGCTACGGGCCAACCGAAGTGCACATATGGTTTTTACTCGGATGAGCAATACTGCTCACTGCGGCTAGACATCCTGAATAAGCTGACACATGAACCTAAACATTACAGGGCTTTTTAGAGCATGAAGTGAACCACAGATCATTTGTGCGCCGTCCTTTAAAAAACACACTGTGAGCCTTTGAAATTCACATGGAAGCTGCTCATAACGCTGTCCTAATGTCTTATCAGCCCGCCTACTCTGACTTAACAAGAGAAGCTATGTCGATATTGAAGGGGAAAAAAACACATCAGTGCAGCATTGCTAAGGTCAGCAGTTGTGAACATTAGTTAACACCTTGTATAATTATGTTATCTCAGCCAGCAATTGTGTTTCAGTCCTCAGGGGCTGCGTTTGGCGTTAGCCTTTTTCCCTTCATCATCACAATCCAAGAGAATGCAATTACCATAGCCCAAGATGGATTCTAGTGATTATTGACAAGTAGATTGACACATGTCCTATGTCTTTCTTAGGAGACAAGTAATATATGCCATCATCGGTGCTTCAACCACTCCACACAGCTTAGCATTTATTAAAACAAAACCTGAACTCCAAGTGCAACTTAAGGTCAGAGTCACTCTCCTGGTCCTTTACTAGACAATACACCGTGACTGTCATGTATCAGCCACATCTAGTATTATTATATGACAGGTTGTGCAGAGTCAGGAATGTGTCATATATTTATATCTGCACAGAGTGAACACGGCCTGGGAGAAGATCCAGATATACAGACAGAGAAGAACAAAGAGAGGCGCCCTGCTAGGCTAGAAGAAAGCCATCATTTCATATTTAGTGTAAAGCTTGATACAGCATATAAGATCAGCAGTATTAAAAACTAGAGCTTTCAACTACATTTTAACAAATTATTCTGTATATTTCTGCTAAATAAATAAATAATAATCACAGACCAGCACAGACAGAGTAATGAGGGCAATAAGTTCATCCTGTGGAGGAAATCATATTCACTGTCCCAAACTTTCAGTAGCTTCTGTGCCACACTATCAAACACTCTCCTGAATGGATGCATCAAACAACACAAATACATAATTTTTTTTAAAAAAATGCAGTGCAATAACTTATCTTCAGTGGTCTCTTATTGGTTAGCTCTTTATCTGGGGGGCACTACCCAAAAACCACTCATGCTGCATGCACTTACCGTAAGCCTCCCTCTGGCTCTACCATGCATGCCTGGCTGCCTGATTTAGCTCAAAGCACTAATGTGCATGGGAGTACGCTCACAGGATAAAGCAAGTTGAGCAGCGCCAAGGAAATGACAGCTTTTACAGCTTGTAAGGAACTGCTGGAAAATGCACTACAGCCCTGACACACGGTACACTGGCAGGAAATATGGGTTATGCCGCTTTTTACGACCAATATCCTGTGGGTTATGCCTCTGCGTCTGCAGGAAAGTGGAACGTGAGACGCTTTAAGGAGCTGTCACTCTGTTGCGTTTGCACATCCGCGGCTGGCCCGCAGCACCGCTCTCTCTTTGTGGCAGCGGGGTCCCCTGGGAAGAAAGGCTGCGCGACCAACATGTGGCAGAGCTGAGCGACCTCGATGACAGTCCATTCTGCCCCCTTCACCTGTCTGTCAAGCTTCCCTCAGGTTTGCCGCTAAACACAGATGACAGCTTTCAGCGCCGGTGAGACTCTAGAAGAGCTATGATGTGTCAGACAGCGATAAAGCTGCCTCCACTACAGTTTGAGGTCATCAAATTATCAAAGCGGCAGCATGCAGCCGATGATGTCAGTGCTTTGTGCGAGCATAACTAATGGATTTCCGGGCCACTCATTTCCCTGGTACATCAACCAGGAGAGACAGCACTTTGCAGCAGTGACACCCTGTCTTGGTGAAATCTGTGCCACCTGTCACCTGTCAGACACTCATCGCACACAGAAGTCACAGATAGACTACACGCTGGATAAGCCTGAAAGTGTGCAAGAGGAAAGGATGCAGTGAGAGAGGAGAACAGAGGAAGACAGAGGAGAGAAAAGCGACTACTAAAAGACAGGTCTAGGAGGTTGTGTGAGTGGGAGATGGAGACGAGAAGCAGCAGAAGGAAGTGATTATCACTGCACTACTGCAATTACACAGAAGGTCCCCAGTGCTTAGTTCCAAGCAAGGGCAGTTTCCTTTTGCTTTAGAAAGCTGGACTTTAAAGGGAATAGATAAGAGTAAGAAAATCTTTAAGTGAATGACATAAATGGAAAACACAGTAGACTTGCAATGTTACTTTGCACTTCAAGTCCTTCAAGTCAAAAATCACGAGTGATGCTTGCAGAAAGAAAAACGCTAAGAAACAGACGAGTAAGGAAAGGGACAGGGTGAGTAAGCAGAAGTGAAAAATGTCCAGAGATAGACAGACAATATGTCTGAGCGGCATTCAGGCACTTGACATTTCATGCGCAAAGGAACTAATGAGATCACTAACAGAGAAAGTGCACGGCACCTCTCGGTTGCCGGGACAGCCAGACAAGCGATTCGTCTCTTTTCTTCCCCCTCAACTGGTGTTTTAGTTTACCATGTCATATTTTCTGTCAGTCAGTCAACGGTGTCAACAAAAGAACGGTCAGGGGAGCAGGGAGGTTGAGGGAAAAGGTTTTCTTGTGAGTAAATGGTGGAGGAAGCATGACATGAACCCGCACTTCACTTGGAGCACTGACAAGCTTATGGTCTCAGGAGGGGAAAAAATAAACACGCGGTGAATGACATTTTTACAAGCAGAGATAAAAAACAAGATACGCCTTATATGATGTTTTTTTCCCCCAAGTACTGGGGAAGAACAGCAAATACGTCTGACACCGATCCATTTGAGTTACGGTTAAACCTCTTCCATGAGACTTAACGTGGCTTGGTCAAATTCAACTGCAAGATTTGTGTTCATTTTATTAGTTAGTTTCAGTCTGAACACGGATATGTGACCATACAGATATGTGTTTGTTTGGCATATATTATACATATTATATGTTTGTCCCGTCTCTCACTCACAGCAGAGGAAAGAACATCCCGCTGTGACGCTTCAGTTTACCTTAGCCGCTAAAAGTAAGACAACACGCCGAAGACCTCAGCTGTGTGGGAACACTTTAATTTTAAGCGATGCCAAGACAAAGACGATGTGTGCCAAATATGCTTTTTGAAACTGGAAACATCTTTCCTGGCGACCTTTCGTGCTTGTTACAACAAACACGAAACATCACCTGAGTGCTGGTAGTAGTAGGCTATTGTATTGTAATGACAGAATTGTTAAAATAATAACCAACCTATTGTATCCTTAAAAATTATTAAATCATACTGTCCATCCTGGCTGCTAAATAATTCAAATATACACCATTAATTACTACCAAATATCAGGAGCCAAAAAGCGGTTTCTGCTCACTGTCGAGACCTGGAAATCGTCTTTATGTTCCAACTACCGCAGTGATCTGAAACTAGGGTCGGATCGGTATCAGGCTTCAGCCAAGTCCGATCGTTTGGAGCTACGTGGTTGTGGTTTAGGTTTAAAACAAATAATTACAAAGTGTCTTCGTCCTCTGCTGTTTTTATGGCGGCTGGCGGCAAAGCTGCCAAAAAGAAAACAAAGAAAAAGACCCAAAATTACTGACTAAACATGTCTACTGTGTGGAAGTATTTTACTTATTTTACAGAGAGGGTTTTGGAGTTTATGATGTTAAATGACCAGCCCGTTTCTTGAGTAGCACTATTCTACACAGCGCTATTCAGTCGCAGCAAGATAAGAAAAGCCTTTATGAATCTCCAGGGGAGGACATTTTTGTTTATTTCAGATCAGATCTCAGATCGGCCGATAACGAATATTAAAAGATCAGATCAGGGGGCAAAAGAACTTGATCAGGACACCCTTATCTGAAAGTACACCTGACAGCGGGTCAGCACACAGTCACTGTTGGGTGCGGTTACAGGTGCAACTGGACACATTTCCAAACACATCCCACCAAACCTAACGCTGATGCAGGTTTCACAAGGCTTCCAAGTACACTAAGAAACATACATATCATGATGGCTGGGACACAATTGAAAGAGACTACAAACTGCAACTGCAGATTATGTTCAGAACAGATTAATATCAGCCATTTCTTCCTTAAAATGTCACAACAGCAAAAACAATTTCCCCTACCATACATGACTTGAAGACTTCAAATAGGCTGCTGTGACCACTCAACGGAAATTGGAAAAGTGATTGATTTACTATTATGTAGACAAAGAGCAAATCCTCACAATTAAGAAGGTGAAGCCAGTGAGTGTCTGATATTGTTGAACTGCTGTCCAAGGTAAATTCTCTTCTCTTAATAAACTGATTAATTGACCAACAATTTCTACTTCCATTAGCCGTGTGGGGTTTCAAGTGAAAGAAAACCTGAAACTAGACAGCAAGCATTTGTCAACACCATTTTTAAATGACACAACTCATTTGTCACAAAGCGCGGCGAATGCGCAATATCCAATAACTGCTATGCACGCAGCCAGACATTTTCTGCCACGCTATAGACGGATGAATGATGGAGCCTTTCAAGCAGCACACACACACACGCACACAAACAGCACAGAAAAAAGGCTGACGTGTGAAGATCAAAGCAAGTGAAAGGGCTGTGAAGGCAGGGAACACTGGAAAAGAGACAAATGTGTTGTAGGAGGTTTTTGGAACACAAAACACTTGAAAGCCGAGACGCTCAAAGTGTTTCACGGAGTAAAAAGAAAGATGAAACACCGTCCCAGTATGTCAGACATAACAGGATGCACACTGGTAGGTGGAAACAAACACACGCACACACACACACCCTGTCATCTCTGTCCCAAACTAAGCTCTGCATTTTTGCAGTGCCTGCCACATTGAGTTCTCCATCCGCTTGCGCATGTTTGAGAGCACGCAGCTGCACAGCACTGCAAGGGTGACTGGAACAATGGGTCTGACAAAAAACAGGCGTCTGCTATGCCCACGCCCACACAAACACTAAAACAGAGCCGTGTGAATTCCTCTAAAGCGCCATGGAGGCCTGGGAGCAATCCAAAGATACAGAGGAGACACAGAGAGAGAGAGAAAATGTCCAGTCCAACTGCTCAAATCACACTCGCAGGTGGTCAAGGACACATGACCAGTGTGTAACATACAGTACTACGGGCACAAATGTGTCCTTGAGCCAACTGTGGCTCAGCAAGCTGATGCATTTTTGTCAAAACCTCAAAAATGAATTCTTTCCCAGCAGTCATTTTTCATTTCATATCTCAAGTATTGCATCTAGTTTGTTTGGTCTGGTGGCAGCCATACACAACGCGTGTGTGTTACAAGCAGTTACAGTAAGTAGCTAGCCTGAGTCTGGTAACAATCACCACTGGGATTTTATTATGGGGATTTAACTGATACAGAGATGCGACTGGATAGTCCTACAACCAATCAGAGCAACAAAGTCAGTGACATTAAGAAATGACCGCATCCTCAACAAATGCCTTAAGCAGTGTTAACCGTCTGCCCTTTAAAGTCATTTCACTCGCGAATATTTTTCACAACAGAAGCGACAGCAGACTCTAAACAGCTTGCTTCTCCATCTGCAGCTATTTTATTCTAAACAAGTTCAACTCCACGCCGCTCAAATGACGTGTAAGTCACTACGCTGTCACTCTTCTGTCCGTCACCACATAAAGCCCGCCCAAAAGATTTGATTGGCCCAGCAGCTCGTTTCCAAATTTGCAGACAGAGAAGTTGGTCTGGCTTCCAGGCAAGAGAGTAACCACATTACAGTCCACAAATTGTTTGCAAGCAGATTACTTCATTGTCGTGTAAACGTTATTTTCTCATGTACACTTCTCCTGGAAAACAGCAATTTCTTTGCCCTGTTCATCGGTAACCTGATTTCCTAGTGGCGTTATACAAGTACAGTATGTACAATGTGTGCATAACAAAGAAGTCAGCAGGTAGATGAAAGTCAACATACACACCTACACATCTATTTATATAAACACCATTCACTCCCTCCAGAAGCCTTAATAAGTGGGTTTCTGCCACTCAACATTGACTGTGTCATTTGTAAGAACACCACTTCTTCTCAAGCCAAGTTTCAAACTGACATCAGGGCTATTGATCTGTATATGTGGGTGTTTATTGCAGAAGCCCAATATCTCTGGATGACCTGGTTACTTACGTGTTTTTATCTTCTTATCTTAAGTTTTAGAGTGAGCAGACCCAGCGGCTACACAAGAAGCAAGAAAAAACTGCCGTTTGTTATTTATCACAGCGCTGTTTCTTTGAACTTGTACTTTTCAGTCCCGAAGCACTCATTCAGCAGCTATTTTGCTGGAAATACGACAAAACAACAAATGCCACATCTGTTTCACGCAATATCAGTCTCACTTTTTAATGAAGACAGTAAATCT
>JASGAT010393288.1:0-24149 GCA_030220025.1 Chelon auratus | reverse complement strand
GAGGGGAATGCAGACGTGAAAACAGGACAAGGAGGCAAGACGGACGAAAGTTAGAAGGGGAGCTCAGAGGAAGAGCAACAAACAGTAGTCATATCAGTTGCCACAGTCAACAATCTCCAGCAATGCCACCAACCGCAGTGAAGCAAAAATAGTCAATGTGTCTGGAGTTATTATTAATAAACACTGTCTCACGTGACTTTGGGATGTGTAGCATTCAAGAGCAAGTGTCTCTGTAACACGCAATTTCTTGGGCAATACAGTACCATATGTAATCAGGAGATGCATCAGGACGTAGGAGAGCAGGCCTCGTACGTCCTGATGCATCTTTTTTTCTCAATAAGGTCATGCACTTGACTAAACATATGGCTAATATAGCACAGTTTGGCATGTCTTGCTTCTTAGCTTTAACAAAATTTGTGTATTTTAATGGAATCTCTATTGGTTAGAGTTATTGGCGCTGTGCTCTGATAAAGAGCCTTTCATTAGGGTTTTCTGGTTGATTTACTGCCTGATCAGAGAGATATTAAGGAAATGCTGATGCAGAGTGGACATTATCCCACTGCTGGTTAGCAATAAAAAGGGCTAACCAGAGGGAAGCCTTGAAACAGTAAAGGCAATGCAAATAATTTGCCACCATGTTGGCAGAACTCTTAGTGTTACTTATTATTATAGATGAGTTTACTCAACAATATATGAATATTAATATATGCACATGCATATGCAAAAGTGTATATCTTGAAAGAAAAAGGTGATATAGGTATGGGTAAAGTTTTTTTTCGGTTGTTTAAAGATTACAGGCTAATGACACTTAACATGAGCCCAATATACACTGGTTAGCCACAACATTATGACCACCAACAGGTAATATAAATAACATTGACCATCTTGTGACAATTCAATGTTCTGCTGGGAAACTTTTGGACCTGGCATTCATGTGGATGTTACTTAGACATGTAGCACCCACCTAGACCAGACCAGACACCCCAATCCTATAGCAATGACACTCCTTGATGGCAGCAGCCATCCCCTGCAGGATGCAGCCTGACACAGACACACACACACACACAAAAATGCTTTAGGAACAACTAAAAAAACATGAAGAACAGCAAATTGTTTCTGCCAAGAGAGAAAAGATTTCTATGTCCAAATAAAATTTGCTTTGTTAACATTAGATTGGGAAAGCAGATTCATATTGGCTTTGTTGGACAGGATCAGCTTTGTCATGTATGCAAGTGAAATGCACCAGAAAATGAACTCCACTTTGTGTCAGACCCCACAGAAGGAGCTGGTTTTGAAAATTAAACTGGATTACTTTGTCATCTACGATAAAATACCACAATGCCATTAATCATAAATGTGTGTCATTTTATGGCAGCGCATGATGGAAGAGATGGTATGGAACGGTAGCAGAGATAACAACTGCTGGCTAAATAATAATAATTCTATTTCCCCTGCATCCCTGCAACTCTGCTATATAACTCTGCTATATAGAAAAGCCATTTTGTCAAACTCAATCCGTGGATGGCCATATTCCAGCTTCTTTACCTTCAGCGCTCCGTGACTCAGCTGTTGCATGTTGAAATTCACACTTCAAGTGGGTATGCACCAAAATAACTGAGTAGTTCACAGAACTAATCACTCTTTGTTGGTTTAATAGTACAATCAAAAATATCATTAATGAACATTCATCAGCAGTAATGTTGTGCCTCTGAGGCTTTTTCCTAGCCGGGATTATCAGGGGAATATTGGTGCGTGGGTAAACCTCATTACTCGACAACATCCAATTAAATGTAACCTTTTCAAAGTCAAAGAAGTGCAGTATGTTATGACTATAGACTTCACTAGTACACAACAAAAAAACTCAAAAATCAAAACTACACGCAAGGTGTTTTGTTTGTAGTTTGCAGGTGACAATAATCAGAATAAAGCAGCCCAAAAGATCCCAACTTTGCTGGTAATTTTTGCTGTGCTGTGCATTTAGCAGGGGATTTGTTTTTGATACATCCGTATGCTGATGATGAGACAGAGGGTGTAATGGGTAGTGATTATTAAGGTTGGGTAGCGCTATGTGTCCATGCTGAGCTTAATGCAGTGGGGGCTGCTTGCTACTTAATAGCGCTTACACATAAAAAAATGCTGGGTACAACAAAACAACCCAATTACAGTGTGACTACACCGCTAGGTCATGACTGTCGCTGCGTTTACATATGTATTCAAATGAACTCGGTTTCAAATTCACACATTATCCATGCCACAGTATATTTTAGTCATCACAAACGCATATCATGCACAGCAACCCAACACACAGGGCCACAGGAAATATGTGGATTTACTAAAAACGGTGTAACAACAAATCCATTTCCACCACCAAACAGGCAGTAGCTAGAGCAGTTTTTGTCTTGCTGTCATGCTATTGTTGGATCCTCATTTCCGTATCTACTTTAAACAGAGCTCACTCCCTCTATAAAAGCCTCCACTTCTTGTTTTGCATGAACGATGAATGCTGGTATGGCCAGAAAGTACTCTTCTCTCTGAAGGAAGCGCATCCAACGTACACATCCAGAGGTTTTAATTCTTCTTCTTATTAGCGATTCCAGACAGGTCTCCGCCAGAATACTAAAAGGTTGTGGAAATGCTCGCTAATCGATTCATAGACCACACTGCTCTTCTCATTTAGGCAACCATTATCCGTTTGCTATACTCTTGTGTCTGTTCCAGCACACACAAAGGTCAGTGGCGACCGTTGTAGGTGCCCGTGTCTCAGCATCAGCCTACTAATGAATGCAAATGATGTCATGTGTCAGCCTTTTAGTGAAAAAAACAATTGACAACACATTGACAATGTGCAAACACTGTCACTCTCTTTATTGTTTGCTCTCATCCGGTATACCTAATGAAGAAGAGCTTAATTATTACTCCAACATGTTGTCTCTCTCTCTCTCATTATACTATATCTGACTGGTTTCATTTAGTTGAAGTAAACAAAGTAATACAAACAGATGTCTATGAAGGTTCTCAGTCACCCATGTCATGGTATATCTAAATACAAGTTGAAACACTTGTAGAGTTTCTTGGAGATGTTTCGCCAGCTTCTTCGGCTCTATAAGATTGGTGGGGGGTTGAAATGACATTTTTATATCCATTTGAAACTAGGATCTGTAATAACCAGATACTTACCTGTAGTTGCAGGGAAATGTTTTCATCCTGTTTTGCTTCCGCATTCTAGTAGTGGTGGGCAACCACACCAGTCTTTTAGAGCTGGAGGAGCTACACGGATGAGAGGCAAAGTTTCTTCAAGAAACTCTACAAGTGCGGTTGCACTTGTTTCAGCTTGTTTTTTGAACAACAAAGAAACATGAAACAAGTAAGCTACTGAAAGCGAGCACCATTACACAACAAGTGATGGAAAACCAACAACTGCAAAGATGCAAAGATGCAAATTTGACATAAAATGATCACCGCAAAGAGACAAAAACCCAACGGAAATGAAAAACGTCCACAACGAGACAAAATGCAAAACAAATTACTAGTGTATAGGTATGCAAATCAACAACAGACGGTCCTGATATGTGTATTAATTATCTGTTCTGATCCACTATTTATGGTGTGTTTTTGGTTGTTCAGTGTGTGGTTCCCTGTTTTATTTTGAAAATAAAAGCGATGAAGAGATGAAAATGTCCACTGAAAGAGTAAAGGAACATGCTTACAAAGACAAAAATAATGGACTCAAAATGACAAAAAAGAGATTCAAAAATGAGAACACCTATGAATCTATGAAAAGGCTGAAGATCCAACAAAAATGACTGCTTTCCATATTCTCCATTGTTGTCTCTCGGGTCTGGGTGAAATAGATTGCACTTGTCACCCCCAAGCGAGCCCTGACTTTGCATATTACCCCCATTCTCCGTCACTCTAATGAAAACGCAGGCAAGATACCTGAGCTGCAATTGATATCCACACCCCTGAACGCTGTGATATCTTTATCCATCTCGAAGCCTCCCTTCACTTGGCCATAAATGTGTCTCATGTGGCTGCACATAGCTCCTCATCCAGGGGCCATTCACTGTACATATGGTAAAAATATGCTAAATAAAAACCCTGTTGTCCTTCCAGGGAATACACCTTTGGGGTCGATGTGGAAGCTGCAGTTAATGAAATAAGGCTGTAAATCATTTTTAAACAATGGACACGGTGAGTTCAGGGTGGTAATCATTGCAATTTCGGTGAGAGTCTTAATTCTTTCAGCGCCTTCACAAACTTTAAACTGATTACGGCTGAAAATAAGTTTCCTGTCTGAGCACTAATGAGTAAAGTAGCCTCTGGGTAAATATTAATTTGTTGTTGGTCAACTGTTAATGGACATTAGGCGGCAGGGAATTCTGTTTTCCATGCCAAATGACTTTGGTAGCAAATCAGAACTGTATAATGCTACCTCAGGACAGCAATTAGTGTCCTATTGCAGTCCGTTGTGTGTCCAACCCCAGTTTCTGACAACCACTTAAATACTCGCCTGTTATGCTTCCGTCTTTTTAGGCCTGAGGGAAAGTCAAACGTGTCGCTTAAGCTCCCCATTTTTGTCTCCTAATTTTTTTTTTCATTCTCTCAATGAAACTCTAGAGCTCTAGGGCCAAGGCTGACACGTTACCGTTCTGCTCCCTGTGTTCTTAGCCGACTGGGTAAACGTTCATGCTACCACCACATGCTGTTCTCATACACCTTCAGAGGAGCTTTATTGCATGAGCTCAGACTATAACCTCCCTCAAGGTCAGCCCGCCCTCTAATCTGAATTCTACGAGGCAGCTTTTTGGTGTTGAATAACAGTTTAAAGAGCTCATATTAGGCCCCTTTGGCACAGTTCCCCTGGTGTCTTAATGAATTGCCTGTCACATATTACGGTCAAAATATCAAAAAGATGAAACGCAGCAGTGCAACTTCAGCCCTGTCTAATGGAGCGCTGGCAGAGTGGTTCGTTTGAGTGACGTATGCTAATCACCTCCTGCTAGTTAGAGGTGGGCAGAAGAAACGGCAGCAGATCAACCGTGTCAGTACGACCGAGAACATGAAAAAGCTCCCAAACAAGTTCCACTGATGAGGCTTCAGGAGGATGTTTCTAAATGGTTAGTTATTCCCTTTACGCCACTTTGAAGTGTCTTTTTCAAACAGCCATATCAAAATGCAAGTAATGTAAACATCATTCCAGTTAACATTACATAAAACGTTACTTTTAGCTAGTTGTGAGATAGGGAAGAGCCAGTAACAATGCGTTACAGACCCCATTAGCAACTAGGTGAGTGGCCAGTTTTAGCATTTGTAGCCTCTCCACATACCCCAAATGTAGCACTGAAACACAGCGGAAAAAGCTGAGCCCTTTAAATTCAAGCATCATATGTTAGTGTAGAGTGATATTTTAATGCTACAACATTGTGAGAACTTCCCTAGCCTACAAATACCCTTCAGTCTCTCTCATACACGTACTGTCCTCTGACTTTAAGTGTGTTTTCCTTCTTCTCTTTGGTCTCTTAACTCCAGCTTGCCTTATTTCCCAGACTTATTTCCCAGCTTACTTTGCACTCTAATTCCTTAGTAGAGATTTGGGTAGAAACTGTACAGTACAAGATGCGTATGCAGCTTTTTGAATAAAATGTGTTTTACATGTGTCTGACCGAAAGATAAGAATTGTCTGTCTGGGGCATTTTAACCCCTGCGCGACGAACCTCCATCTGAGGACACTTTGCAGCTGTGTGTCTACACAGGTGAGGCTAATCCTCTAGAAACTCCACTGTTAAATGCACTGACAGCTTAAACGTTGACAAATGTGTTGATTGCGTACCAGCACTTTCTTGTTGACAGGTGGATTGGTGGAAGTCGTAGTTCATCCACTAATGACACATTTTCTTCTATTGAGAGATGTGAAACAGCCGCACAGAATTTCAAAAGAAGAATTCCCACAAAGAAAGATAAGAGATGTGATAGGATTTCAAGCTCAAAATAACCAGAGAAGACACAGAACACAACCAGAATAACACAGTGACCACAAAGCAACACAAAATGACAACAAAAACAACACAAAACATTGACTAAATTACTCAAGACGACCACATTAACAATTAAAACAACCGAAACTAAACTTGAAACGCTGAAGAGAGACTTAGAATTACCAGAAAAATATAAATGGAAAACAATTGCCAATCTCTGCACTGCAAACATATCCAATTTATTCTTTATTCACATGATGGAGGTAGGCTATTGTTTTCCAGCCATGCTTTGAAACACACACAGGTATTGATTGCATGTATATGTCAAATGACGTGTATTCGCACACACACGCGCACACACACGTAAAAGACTAGCGGACTAATAAATCACTCCACACAAACCTTCCTCTGGTTCTGTCTAATTCACACTCTTGGCAGATGCCCTTGTCCTAGATCGACCTCTGGTTACATTTTCAGTCCTGCAGGCTGCAATAGAGAACATGAAAATCTGCTTACACTGTAGCCACGGAACACAAATCACAACAGACGGACTGTAGCCGAGGAGAAACTATCTCTGACACGCGTGAATGAACACGGGGTTTCACAAAAACTTACAGCTTTGAACAAATACAAGAATTCAAATAGGTAGACAGATTGAGCACGCGCGTGCTCAAACATACTGTAAATGTGCACGCACAGGCGCACATATGAACAATGCCTTCAGATACTCAGGTCAAGGGGAAAGTTGATAAAAGGACAGGCTAGTGGAAAATGAAATTTTCATAATCCCTGGCATCAGCTAACAATGGCATCATCGTGTGTACCTTCTCTCCCATGCATACGGCGTTCATTTTCCTAGCACCCACCTCCATCAGCACAATGGGGCAAAGGTACACAAACACAGACAGATCTGAAATGCCAGTGACAGTCAAAACAAATAGGGGGGGGGTTAAATGCAGCAGCTGGTCTATCTCACTAAATACCCCCCTTCCACATAGGCAGCAAAAATAATAATAATATAGCGACATAATTAGTGAAGCACTCACTAAAAATACTCTGTCTCTCATTGGGCTAATTATAGCAGTCTGTGAAGAGAGACAGGGATAAAAACACAGTCAGAACCTGTATAGGAAGGTCAGGCGAGCTCCATCTGCAAGTAAAAGTAGCTGTTGTGGGGGGAAGGGGCCCCGCAGCCTGTTGAACAAAGGATGAATATGAAAAGAAGAAGAAAAAAAAACAGCGGTAATTTGGATTTAGATAATCATTCTAACTGTCAGTGGCTAATTTTGTGCTAACCCTTCATGCCCTTTTTTACTCGCTACATTAACAGAAGGTATTGTGAGGCAACCGGCTTCTAATGTGTTTAACAATGCATTAAATTGTGTGATTAAGTGGCGCAATTAGATGGGAGAAGCTTTCCCACCATTGTGTTAAACTCAAGGCCAATTCTGTCAGGTAGGGAATATCTACACAAAGAGGAGCAAATAATGAGTCATGCAGCGATGAAGCCGATCATAAAACTCCTGATAGATGGCTGCACTTCTGCAGGATAATTGAAAAATCCGAAATATAATAACGGAGAGGAAAGCATAGCCCTTTGAAGTTAGTTAAGCAAATATCTAAATTATCCTGCAGTGATGTTTTCTGTGAACATTAATGGTCACCTAAGAATATTCAATACTCTTAGGACAATTCCACATCTAAGTGGTAGGGTCCAGACTTCTGGACCTATCAGTTTGATCCAAACCACGATCAGAGGTATAAAACTTCCCCCAGACCACGGCCCAGACCAAACAATGATCTGATTGAAACCATTTTTTAGGATTGTTGCAAGAAGGTACGCCAGGCAATCATAACTAGAAACAGGAAAATTGAGCCGCAGTGGCACATGGGGAGGGGAGTTCTTGCTGTCTAACTGCAATGCAAATGCAATAGAAATTCAAACCTAACTGCATGTAGCAAAAGTCGTGAACCTTGGTTTCTAAACTTGGCACACACTTTCCCCTTTGTTGCCATTTGCTGTAGGGTGTTGGCCCTCATTATCATTCGTACCAATAGTGTACAGCAGATCTCAGTAGCATTCTCCAAACTCAATGTCCAAGCCTTAATATAAACATAAAAGCGCACGTGGGACAGCATCAGCCCGTCATAACCCTCTTTAACCCTTTATGGGACAAGGAACTTCCACACACATTTTAAATTGTGTCCCGGTGCCTCTCAGTGAGGTTTAGAAGCTTGTGGTTTTCACCCAGCCAATCAGAGAAGATCAAGGTCTAATGTGGTCTACAAGGTCCACCTCTGCTTGAACAGAGAGCGTAACTGCTTTATTAGGTACCAGGAAGAAGTGGCCTAATGTTGTCTAATGTGATAATGTGTATGTCGACAAGTGCCTTAATCATCACTTACACACCAGACAGCGGGTTGATTTGCATCCTCTCTGTGGGCCAAGTCACTGTTGTGTCATCTGAGAAACTTGATGATGTGCTTCAAGCTATACTTGGCACAACCGTCATGAGTCCTCAGAGTGACCAACATTCCCCATTCAGACCACATTAGAGGGTGGTCAGGGACAGGAGCTGTTGCTGCTCTAAAACGCCCAAGAAACTCTCTGCCCGATACACAGCCAGTCAGAAGTTTATGTTGTTACCATGCTGCTGTGTAAATGTAAGTAACCTATATCTGTACTGGATGACAATTTGCACAATACTGTACATATAACGGCGTATTTCAGAGACATATTTTCTGTTACATTTATATTGTTATTCATATTTGTACTCATACATATTTATATTACACTTTGTTCAATTCCATTCCATTTTGACTTTTGACTTTTTGAATACTGTTTTTTACTGTTTGTAATGAGTATTTTCCAGAGCCGCAAACAAAATCTCATTGCACTGTACAACCGGTGTTATGCAGTGGCAAGTTTTATTCTATTCTATTCTATTTAACTGTATTGCTTAGGTAGTGCGGACACACAATGCATCCTGGGTCACATAAAGGAGTTCTGTCTCGTTTGTTCAGAAAAAAACACACAACCACTATTATTGATAAAATAATGTCTTTTCATTTGTAAGGAAAGAAAAATAGTTTGTCCTTGTACCTGTAAACTAACCAAACTAAAAACAAACTAAAGCAAGAATAACGTAATAAATATGAGTAACCTGTGTGTAATTCTGAAAAAAACAAAATAACATGTACGGGCGTGTGGTTAATTATCAATGTGATCGTGTTAATGTATCCTATGGAGCCTTGTCGAGTTAAGTTATGTGAAGTCTTATAAGAATTATAAGCAACTGACTTTAAACTTGAATTCATATTTTCACCTAACTTTAGTTGAGCCAAGTGCATATATTTATGCTTTTGACACTGATGGATGTGTGCAGGGATTGAAACTTACATACTCTTTACAAACTTTTTACAAGATGATCCCTATTTTCAAAACCTCACTACCTGTCACAAATCATAACCACCTGCCATGCCTCCTCTTCATCTGCTGCACACAGCGTGAACTGTGAGTACCATCTTGGCTACTTCAAATTTAGACAGCTGATAACACACTGACAAACAAAACGTCTTAACAGATCTGTGTTTTTAAATGTGTTCCTCGTTCCGTTTCATCCTACAGGTGCTGCCGTGACTATTTATTATGCTCTCATCATTGGAGACAGCTTTGTCCAGCACATGGCCCAGAGAGCTGCAGAGACCTTCAGAACCAACGTCCGCTTCCTGGATATTGGCATCTGTTGTTTGTGAAGGTTTTCTCCCTTTCTTTTCCACTCCTTTCCAGGAAGAGCAGCGCTGAATGTCCTCCGCTGTGCCAGCAGGAATATAGGGGAGGTCAGCAGCATCAAGCTGGACATCATGATGAAGGAGGACATGCTCCAGCTTCACCTCCGGCACTTTGACATGAACATATTTTTGTCTTTGACACAAAGGTGCCAGTGGAAAGCTGGTGCCACTCCAGCAAATTTAATACGGCCAGGAAATTTGTCAGCAGTGCTATTTGAACAACCTCACGTTAGACAAGTCGGTCATGAGCTATTTTTAGGAAATGTAGTTAATTTGATTATGATTTGAAGTACATGATTATAATTATTATTATTATTTTTAGCTATGTGCTTTATAGACTACTTCAAAATGCAGGGAGCTGTTCACAGTTGGCAGTCACTGCATTTGAATTTATTCTGTTAGGATTAAACACCAACTGTAAAAAAGTTTGTGTTTTACGTTCATTATGATAGAAAATATCTGTAACCGTAACACATACAACCTCATCTTCATTCCTATAATCTGACCCTTCTTCCCCCTACCACCAAATGGACATGGACAGTCATGTCCATTTTTATATTTAAAAAAATAAATAAAAATAAAAATAAAATAAAAATAAAAAGTCTTGAGTTCTATGACAAGTTATGGATCACATTTCAGTTAAGTATACTTATACTGTGTTTGTCTTGTATGGTGATAGTTAATGCTGGATTTCATTTTAAAATGCCACTGTCAGTTGAAAGTACAAACAAATCACACAATACTGACAAAAGGAATACAAGGACACTGTCACAATACGTGGAAAATAAAATAACAGAAACCTATCTTACTATTTTCCGTTTTTCAAGTACTATTGTGGTAACAGTTTAGATTCAAAAGGTTTAGTGTCATATTGTCACACAGCAAAGGTTACCCAAAGGTTAATGAAATTCTTACTTTGCAAGTTCTCCTCACACAAGTAAACAGCTAAAATACCCTAAGCATAGAAAAATACATAAATAAAATAAGCGAGTTCATGGTAGGACATCCAGAATAATCACAGATCACCAGTCTGTTAAAGCACGAGGGTGATGACGACGGTTTTTAAAAATTTACTGAGAATTTGGATGAGAAAAGTGTATATAGTCTGATCTAGTTTTAATAACAAAGATTTCTATGCAATCAGTAGTTCCAACAAGCTAAAATCAAATTCTGCATTCAGGAAAAAATACTGAAGTTAACTCATCTCCACTTGAATAAGGAATCAGTGGTGAGCTGATGATTCTCAAAGTGTTCACTGCAGCTGATTAGTCCTGTCTGGAGTCTAGGTCTTCATCTCATGTTGAACATAAAATGTAGCCTATCTGGATTACCTAGAGGAAAACTTTACAAGCAAACAGCCATGTAAACTAATGTACAATATGTTATGGCATAGCCTACCCCACTGTTCTACAGCTCATAAGTTACGTAAGGACAAAATGTTGTGGACACCTCAGTCATCATTTTCTATTCATCTCATTGTCTAGTCTTGTTTATTCACAGCGTTATTCATGATAATTATTCCTGAGGAGTTTTGTGCGACTGACACTATATTCATCATACCACTGACATAATGAGGAAGGGTTGTGCTAAAAGGCAAAAGTGATATGAGCCAAATACACAAGTGTCATATGAATATTTTGTCATGAATTTTGAAATTTGACATGTGCTGAGCATTTTTGTTCGAGAACTTTTTAATCAAAGTTCTGTAAGTGCTGGTGTGAGAAACGTGAGAAACACATTTGGGAGGCTGCACTCGTGGTGCTGTTGGACTTTGTGTATGGTGACAATATGTTAAAAAATTATTTGGGCAAAAAAACCCAAAATAAAAACAGCTGTAAGGATAAGTTAAGGATAGATAATTAATAACTTAACACGTCTGTGTGATTTGTGAGGCTGAGTTCTGATTTTTTTCAGTTTCACCCTTACAAAAATACCTTATTAAACCCATTCACAGCCAAATCCACCGGTTAATTCTGTGCCTATTACTCATAATTTGTCATAATTATGACAATAAGTCATAATTTGATTAGCTGCAAATTTGTTTCCTATTAGGCATCTTGCAAGCACAATATCAACTGAAATGGGCCTCAAATGAACCAACAGTTGAACAGAAGATACCCAATCCTAGTTTTGCCCATGGACTGCTGGTTAATCTGGCCGTGCAGTCGTATTGCTTTTTCATTTCAGTAATACCACACATGCTTCATATTTTAGTCTTGTGGGACATGGGCCATGATTTTTCTCATGAGAAATACATTTAATTTCCTTTCGCTTCATAACACACATACATGTTGGAGGTGTAATGAGTAATTTGCGCATTTAATAAAAATGATTATATTACATTACCGTCTGTCTGTAAACTTTGGACGCAGGAAAATAAATGAAAGGGGCGGTAAAATGCACTTGAGAAATGGTCGAGTTTAAGAGTTGTCTGTGTGTAATTTAAAGGAGTAATGGAGGTGAATGAGGCAAACCCACAGAGCTTGGCTGCAGCCACCAAATAGTGCTGAAGTGGGCACTATATCATTACAGTATATGATTACAGCAAAGGCTAAAGGAGGTGTTTTGGATAGCATTGCTTCCAGTGTGACTTACTGATGGCAGGAAAAAAAACAAATAAAAAAAAAAAACTGCATGAATGATGTTTCTAAATCCTACCAATTTGGGGTGACATCACACCGATGGAATATTGTTTCTGGCGTATATGAGAGCTGCCATGCTAAATTTGCACATTACCAGTGCCGCTTGAGCCATTGCTGACTAGCCAATCCGTGCTGGAACAGATCATGTGCGCAGGGCTCGGAGCAGGAAGCAGCCCTGCGTCAAGACCCTCAAACTCCATGGAAGGCTAGGAGCTGGCCGTGTCTGTTTGAAAAACAAACCCAACCCTGTGTGACCCTCCAAGTCCCTGGCGTACAACTTCTTACCTCATTTCTGACACCTCAATGGGTCCACCCTCCTCCAGACATAGAGGAGAGAGCTCACTAGCGGATAACACCCTTACAAGGGTCACCAACCTTTTCTAAGTCTACCCTGTGATAGTGAGCTGTAGTAAAATGACTTCCCCTTGTTTGTTATCTTTAAGCTTAGGCCGAAAGGATGAAAAAGATATTTGGCACAGACAAGGAAGTATATGTGAGCCCGGTCTGAAAATCCTGTCTTTTTCTGCTCTGAGCCAAACTCTATGTTCCAAGCTATGTGGCAGAGGTAGCTCCTGCCCAGCTGGAATAATAAGAGCCTGGATGGCACTTCCTCCATAACAACACTGGGGAGAGGTCAGGAAAGGGGATCACCGGGCCTTGCTTAGAGGCCTGCCTGTGACATGGAGCGCCACTCACAGACAAAAGGTGGAAGAAGGGACAAGGACAGAAGAGCTGCTGGCACTACTTGAAACACAGTCCTCACTCCGTGTGTCAGTCGCTGTCAAAGGAACAGACCCTCTTGAGCAGGAATGAGCAACAGAGGCCAAGCTCTGTCTGCGTCAGGGCATGTCAGTTTCAGTTATAGACAGAGAAATGTGATAGACAAGCTAATATGAAAGGTGCAAGCAAATAATTTAAGTGTAGGATAGGAAAGGCATAACGGTGAGTGCTCAACTGCTCTTCTATCTCTGAGAAGCAAATTCATAAATTTAAAAAATAAATAGATAAAAAAATATATAAAAAAAGGGTCACACTACAAATGGATTTAGATAGTGTTAAAATTAATGAAGCCTCGTTTGAAGTAGTAATTTGAAAAGAAAAGACACATACACAAATATGTATGGGAAAATATACGTAAATGTACAGTATTAACAAATACATTTTAAAATGAAGCTATTAATAAATGAAATGGACTAAAAAAAAGAAACAAAATTGGCCAAGAATTTTAACATTATATAAACATTTAAATTTTATGAGTTAATCAATGTCTGATTTAATTTTGGATATTGTGTTTGGTTTCCAGTGCATCACACATATAATAATACACTCATTTTGCATTTCATCTCCATGTATTTATTCTTTCATTCCTTAGTTACCATCCATCACATTCACAAAATTTCAGTTGTGGTTCGATAACACAACAAGGCATACATTTTGCATAGTACTGTAAATTACACCGATCAGGCATAACATTATGACCACCTTCATAATATTGTGTAGGTCTCCCTTGTGCCTCCAAAACAGTTGTGACTCATCAGAGAATGGACATGGACCTTCTGAGGGTGTCCTGTGGTGTCTGGCACCAGAATGTTGTTAGTGGGGGCATTTGAGGGGAGGGGCCTCTGTGGATCATCCCACAGATATTTGATCAGTTTGGGATTTAGTGAATTTGGAGGCCAGGTCAACACCTTGTGCTGTTCTTCATGTTTTTTTTTTTAGTTGTTCCTAAAGCGTTTTTGTGTGTGTGTCTGTGTCAGGCTGCATCCTGCTGGGGATGNCTGCTGCCATCAAGGAGTGTCATTGCTATGGGGTGGGGGTGCCTGGTCTGGTCTAGGTGGGTGCTACATGTCTAAGTAACATCCACATGAATGCCAGGTCCAGAAGTTTCCCAGAGGAACACTGGATTGTCACAAGATGGTCAATGTTATTTATTTCACCCGTTGGTGGTCATAATGCTGTGGCTGAACGGTGTATATCATTTCATAAACCTGTAATGTTTTAATGTTTCTGTCTATGTGTTTAAAAGTTTCTGTTTTTCATACGCTCCATTATGTTTGTTTTCATTAAGGTCAGAGCTGCATGTATGTAAGCCAAGACTTCTAACAGCTTATACTAAATGTCCTACCTTCAGAAAGTATGGTGCAGGGATGCCTTGGTAACATTCCATGAACTTGAAAAGCGATGGTCAGAAAAGGCCATGAGATCAAACTCTTCGATAGCTTGTCCATTTAAATCCACAAATAAAAGAAGATTCTTATTGCACATGACTTGGTGTTTTGTTTTGTTTTTTGACTTTGGCTATTTCCACTGCTCTTTACCAACTTTGCGCTTGTATATCGGCTAGGCGCACATCTCAACTTGTCCGACAGGTTTACCCTTGAGTTGGCCTGCAGACAGAATCGTCACACAAGGTATTATGCATCTTCCACTTTTCCATTTGTTTTTGTGTCCAACATTGTTGCAGGTAACTGTGGACAGCTCCAGTGGGGAAGATGCTTGGCTTAAGTTAAGAGTCTGCATTATATCCAAGCGGGCAGCTGAGGCACTAGCACAGTTCATTAGCTGCCTATTCACTAATGTCCTGCCTACCACTGACAATAGGCAGCACAGAAAGTTTTTAACTTAACTTTCTGGCAATGAAGCCAGGCTTTGCTAAATGTGGTAACACTTAACTTGGGGTGGGTCCATCCTCTGTACTTCACTTGAATGTTCTGCAAAAGCTGACGCTCAGACAGACTCACAGTCAAGATGTCACATGTGTTAATGTGATTCAGACACACAAAATCAGTCAGATAACAGTCTGACAGGTCTGTTTTTGCTTCCCCAATGTGTCCCATGGCATTGACAAATATGAGGACAACGTGCTCTTCCTTGAAAAACTTGATAATGAAAAGCTAAAAGATTGAAAACCCATGCAGTCACTCATGTCTCTCGGCCAAATTATGGAAATAATACATGACGCTATTGTCACTTAAAAACACATAAACATGGCTGATGGAACCTTGGGAGTACATCACAGGAAAACAGCAACAGCAAACTGACTCTAACTGTAACTCATATGTCACAGATAAGAACAAGAGGCATTTCTGCCATGTTTTCAATAAGAGCTGACTTGGCAAACCACATAATGGCTTGAACTTCACATGTGTTTTATGCGCATAACCGCAGAGACGTAGATGTCGTGAATACCTGCTGGTGCCGATATACAAAATGCATGAAAGAGACAGTGAGAATGTGGGGCAAAAGAAACAGTAAATGACGGATAGATCCTAGGCTAATTGCTTTCAGGAGCACTTTGCAATGGCAGACGAGACCACCCACACCTCCCTTTAACATACAAACTAAATTAAAAAGACTTCCCGGGGGCTGCCACACTCACATAAAACCCAAATCACAAATTTCCCAATTATCTCCAGGTTTATCACCTACTGTAGGCACATACATTCAGCTTCTTGGTGGTTTTCATTAACTCCATACCATGTGAAACCCCTTTTTGACCTCCGGGAATCCCCCCACGATAACTGTGTGATGTAAGGCTCAGCTGGATTGAGATCATTTGCGGCAGGCCAGCCATTGTAATAGGATATGAGATGAATGCTGAAATATGTCTGTGGCACAACCCCATAGCTTCGGCCCCAATCACATCTGTGGTTTTTTGAAAATGACTTGGGTTTGTCAACCATCACAAAAGAAACTCCTCGTTTGTCTGGTGTCTTTGTGTTGACACTGGACTCTGCTGATAGACATGACGTGAACCTGTAATGCTTTATCAACAGTCAATGGTGCAAAAATAATCCTGACTGTGTCTTTCCTCTGGACAAATTGCTCTTCGGCTCGTCTCTTCAAAAACCGAACGCAATTACCTTTCACACACAGGCTGAAAATGTGCCATATCAGCCTCATCAAGGACACAAAGAACACATCTCCTTATCCTCCTCTTTAGTACGTTAGCTGCAGCTCGATAAGTAGAGATCATTTGGAAATGAGGATCAATATTTGAAGTAATATTTGATCAATCTGAATATCTTGTGAGAACAAATATTTTGTGTAGGTGGCGGAGCGACTGGGCTGATGCAGAAGTTCAGAAGAGACCCCAGGACAGCAGAATGAGGTGGAGATGGGGAGGTGGAGGGTTGCACGGAACTGAAATGAATTTAAAGGCCTGGGACTAATTAGTTTGGAGTTATTAGTTTAGAATGAAGTGAATTTGACAGTGTGGGAAGGCAGAAGTGATGAAGAGGATGGCGCAACGGAAGCAGCCCTGCAGAAGAATCGAGACAGGCGAAAGTTCAATAAGGACAATCTGTTCACATGTTCTAAGATTCATTAAATGACCAAGTATAAGGTCTGAAATCAACAGCTGACGTGGCACAAATGGTCCTGTCTGTACTGACCGTGAACTCATGTAAAATACTGATAACACCGTGGTTGTGTACGTTCAGTCAGGCACACCGCTAGGTTGTAAGTGATACCAAGCATGTCTCTACCCAGAGAGGAGTAGAAAGTAAGTTCACCTTCCTTTGAAGTCAGCAATCCCTTAGAGATATTTTGGAAGTTCGACTGCGGATGTTGTAGAGGTTTCGAAACGATAAGCAAAGCTGTGGAATTAATTTTACTGATTCAGTATTTGTTGATAGACCCACGTTTTTTCATCTGCATAATGCAGCACTACCCTGCTGCTTTCCCGACACGCGCGTCTAACTGTGGTTCTTGTCATTTTTCATGTAAACAGACACTGGAACTGTTAAATTGTGCCACACTTACAACAAAAGAGGATGTAGGCGACTGATGATGTTCATTGTGCAGCGTCATTATTTTGGTTCAACAGCTATGATTTGTTTGTCCACAGTAAATTGAATTCAGGAGATTCTAAAGCTGAACTAATACGCGCTTTCATTTGAACAATGACTCCGTCACTTACAATCAGTAATGAGTAATGAGCGACAATTATCACCCATGCTGCACTTTACCTTGCTTTTAAGTTATTGGAATTTAAAATGAGGGTTCCGCGTTCGTCTCGTCAGCAGATATGTAATGAAGAAAGCGTGAAAGTATTTGGCAGCAGCACAGACGTTCATATTTTTCTTGATGGAGTTGACGGAAACCAAAAAACAGCTGCGTGTGATCAGGATGTGGTGCTGACACAGCTATGAGTTAGACTGTGGTGATGGTACTGGAAGCATAAAGGATGTGTACAAACACACATACTGCTATAAGACAGTAAAGAATTTGAGGTTTTTATGTGTGCTGCTTGGGTGATTGATTGTTAAAGTTCAGTTGAAGGATTAATGATTTCTGTTCAAGCTTATTCGACAACTTCTCTTACAGATGACAATATAGAGAGTGTTTTTGGCCTGAGATGTTTTATTGTATTAACTTACACCCTGTGCTTCTTGTCGTATTCTGCCTTTATACTTCTTTTTTTTATATGATTTAGATTCATTCATAATTAAACAACCATTACAACCATTACAGCTGATGAATGAATGGGGGAAAAAAAGTCTTATTGTTCTGCAAGTTTAGCGTCTATGACCAAAAGGAGTGAATGAATTCCTATCAGAATGTGAGTCTAGAACACACCATTTGGATTTCATTGTTCAGCCAATACAGAGAAAGAAATATCTCTGCATGCAACTGAATACTCCTACAATCAATCAGAAGCATTGTGTTGAAATCAACGTGATGCCACTCAGATGGCTGTATGACTCATTGACTGTACGTTGCTGTTACTCTTCTGACCATCAGTGCATAAAGCCCGCCCAGATGATTTGATTGGCCTGGCCAAGCAAATCCTAAGTGTCTTGGAGGACTAGCAACAGTTCTTATGGGAAATTTTTGCTCACTGTTCCCTCACAAGCTAATCAAAACAACTAAAATCAAGTACTCTTTCTTCCACACAGCATCTTATTAGGACTAGTCAATGTGAGATGGATAACATGTATTTGCACCCAGCTTAGTGTGAGGTAGTGTTGTAGACAAGACTACCTAACCCGAGACCGAGTCAAGACCAAGACCGAGGAGGGGCGAGACCAAGTCCAAGACCGAGACCGAACTGAATAAACAGAAGCATTAGTCTATTTGTCATATTGAAAAATAAATTTATTTCAAACTGTTGGTAAGGCCAACTGGCTAATCTTCAAAAACACTTCACACTTGCCCTGTCACAAACCAAACAAAAAGAAAATCTCCAAGCTAAG
This sequence comes from Chelon auratus, assembly GCA_030220025.1. Taxonomy (NCBI): domain Eukaryota; kingdom Metazoa; phylum Chordata; class Actinopteri; order Mugiliformes; family Mugilidae; genus Chelon; species Chelon auratus. The sequence continues at coordinate 5,543 of JASGAT010393288.1, read as the reverse complement.
TTCATAACCTATAGCCTTGGATATAACCAAGTTTTTCAGATGGTTATACACACACATAGGCCTATACATTGGTGGAACAATTTTAATTATTTTTATGTTATTGCTTTATATTAGGCAGGTACCGAAATGAAACCGAAAACCAAAAATGAGGAAACCAAGGCCGAAAACCGAAAAACAAAACACCGAAAGAAATTATTAGGCCAACGAAATCCCACATCTTCTACAACAGATAATGGCTGATCATCTAAGGCAGGGATTCCCAAAGTGTGGCGGGGGTGTGCGCACTGTCTCTAGGGGGTGCGCAAGATGAAAAATGTAATGGTGGCGAAGAAGTTATCTTCTTCTACGTACTGTTTATGTGCACCTAGCTGAGCCACCTGCGCTGCTCTTGAGAATCCTCAGATGGATTTTTTATTTATTTATTTTTTTATCTGTTCCTGAGCCTATGCTCTTTGTTATTTATGTTGTGGGTCGTGTGTAACTTTAATGCAATTTAATTCAAATAACTGGCGTTCTAATTGTGGAGTGCGCATGCTCGGAGGGATTTTCCTTTTCTGTGCCGCTGCCGCATCCCTCTCATGATCTGCATAGCGATCTGGATGTTTGGATTTCAGGTGATAAAGTAAACCCTCCGTGGAGAAATTCTTCTGTAGATGCACCCCCTCTTGAAATGTCAGCATTGCACATTTTGCAAATCGCTATCCGTGGGTCTTTCTCAGATATATTGAATACGTCCACACCGCAGACATGTTGGCCCTTCCAGGCAAGCCCGTGCTGGCCACGGTTTTTGCTCGCGTCATTACAAAAATCACATGGTCTCGACTGGTCTTGACCAAAAGTCCCGAGTCCAGCTCGACCGAGACCGAGACAAGACCGAGTAAAAATGCAGTCGATTTCGAGACAAGACCAAGACCTTGAAAATGCGGACATGAGACTGGTCTCGAGACCAAGACCGGTCTAGACTACAACACTAGTTTGAGGTTTTGGTCTGCTAAAGCCACCAGGTTCCCAGCATGACCCCAAACACCTGTTTTACCTACAGCTCTCTAATGCCTGTGACCTTTAACCCCTCTGGACATTTGTCAAACAGCACCTGTTTGACAAACTCATTTTTTGGCAACCAGTTGCTGGCACTTCCATAGTCAGTCTGAATGAGGGACAGCTCTATGAACTGACAATCCTGTGTAGCCTTTTTTAAGCAAACAAGTTTGCAGATACTTCCATGGCCGGTCTGAATGAGGGACAGCTCTACTAACTTACAATCCCGTGTAGCATCCGCGTTATGTTTTCGGTGCAGATGTTTGTCATAAATATTCATAAAGCTGCCTAATGGCGATCATTACTCCAGTTCAGTCTCTTTGCCTTGGCAACCCCCCCAGTGAAGCCCGCTGCCAAAATGGCTCTTGAACTCTGCACTCTAGTGGCCCGCGTGATTGATTGAGACTGTCATCATAGGAATCCTCAGGTCGCATTCGCTCGCACAGCCAGCCAGACAAACATATGACAAACACAAACACAGAGGTATTACACCGGCACACTGAGTCATGAATAGTCATTCCGTTCACTAATGTGATCAGCCATCAATCTCGCGGTCCCTGCTCGCTCTGTGCGCGCCTGAATGCACTTCCTTGGAGGTGCTCCAGCGCGTTTACATGCTTGTATGGGAAGGAGAGGGAAACAGTCGTCTTTGCATCCTGCTGAAAGCAATTCATTTATGGTTGGCAGAGGACAGCCCTGCTTCCTATAATCCTGTGAAAAGTTCAGACCAAACAGAACTTACCTAAGGTCAGCGTATACGGCTGCCAGAGAAAGAACGAGGCAAAAAACTGCGGATTTTTTGAAAGCGTTTGAGAGTGCGGGATGTTGACTGAATGTTTTAAAGCAGTCTGAAAGTGGATAAGGGTGAGTGGAGCCCAAGGGCCTACCCTGCCCAGTCTAACCGTAAGTGCTTTAATGGTAGCCAATAAAAGCGTAAGGGGTGACTGGCAGACCTGCCTTCTCCACTTCTTTCTTCTTCTTTTCCTCTCTCTCAATTTTGGTGGCCTGTGGCTGCTGCCTGTGCTCTTGCTCCATGACAGCAGCAACTAAGACTGAGGTTTCCATAAATCTAGAGGGATTAAAAAAATAACAGCTGTGGGTTGTCTCCAAATTAAAGCGGGGCAAAAACCACTTAATAATCCACAGGAGAGAGGCGGGGGTAGAAGGCAAATCCAGGGGACAAAGCATTGATTTTGGCAGACATAAATGGAGAGCAAATAAAAAATAAACCCAATTTCATGTATAAACAGACATACATCTTTAAGATGAAAAGTACACACTGACATTCACAGATAAATATCAGCTGAACTGCTTTTATATTAAATGTCTATTTGCTTTCCGATCAGTTTACTGGGATGTGTAATTTTCCTATAACTCTTAGGCATGCCTCTTGGGATTTCGGCAACTTTCATCTTGAAAGTAAAACTGTAGAGCTGCATTTTCTTTCCTGACAGCACAGATCATGATGTGGCACATTGAGAAACATCTCCGAGGGTGTGTGTTTATATTCAGGGAGCTTCAGTTTCCATCATCACTTTTTTCTTTTCTTTTTTTTCAACCGAGCCATTTCAGTGGCTTTGGCTGCGCTGAATAGCATCTCCTGGGACACAACAGTCAGCAGAGAGTCACGGTGTGTTTGCCTTTTCAAGACTGGTGCAAGATTAGTGCATGTTTCTGTACTCCTTTTTCAATATTTTCAAAGAATATAAACCAAATTCTTTAAAGTCCGGGATTCGTGCACATCCTGTTACTGCAATAAGTTCGGCTACCAATGCCGTTTGATGGAATGTAACCGGAAAGGCTGACGCTCCTCCGTGAACTCCTACTCCTCAAAAACTTTCCCACTCCCAAGGTTGATGGTAGTGGAAAGCAGGGGAGGAGGAGCAGGTGTAGAAGGAAAAAGGTAAAGTAATGGTCCACATGCCGATATTTCTGCTATTTCACTTCTCCACAGCTCCTCTGGGAACCTTTGTTGGCACACACACACACACTGCTGTCTGTCTGAGCTGCTCCACAATACTCCCACTCGGTGGGAGAGAACTCCTGAGGGGTGTTGGATTGCACCTTATGGCCTTTGTTTCTCTCTCTCCGCTCTCTCTCTCTGTGAGGCGAGCAGGACAGGGCAGCAGGCTGGGGATAGCGCAAAGATTAATCAGCTCTTGAGGACTAAACTGGGCCCAGTGTTGCACATGAAAGCACTGGGAAAATGAACACTGGGTCTCTGGTTCCTTGCTAAGGTCTGATGACTTAATCTGTCTGTGTGAGAAGAAAGGGAGTTTGGGAAGGGGGCAGCCTGGATGTGGCTCAATCATGAAGCCATAGCTTTAATTTGTATATGGATAATGCCTTCCTTGGGTTAAAGTGCATTGACTCTGATATAGTGATACATTCAGACACTAGTACTTGTTGATAAAAACTGCAGTGCAGACATGTACAGTACATTAAATGTTGACCAGATGTGTCTCTCTTTGTTCTCCAACTTCCAGTGTCTTCCAGTGTACTAACCTATTTCTAATCTTTGAGATGTACACCTGATTAATTCAATTAAATGAATTGAAGAATAGCAAAATTCTAAATTTGCTCAGTTCAGTCCAGCCAGTACACAACCGTGATGCTAAAAGTGAACCATGGACACATAAGAGACACGTGGGAGGGCCGCCAGCGTGGGATTTGAAAAAGTCCAGCAAAAACACGTTTTTACTTTCACCCAATCAAAGCTGTGGGGAAGAGAGTAAAAGGCAGCTTCCTAACAAAGAGTCGGTACACCACGGTGTTATTAAAAACTAGCACACACGAAGGAAGAACAACAATGCACCATGGTTTTTAACCATAACAGGAACAGGTCAGCCTTATCAAAAGAGAGCTTTCTTGCATTCTTAATCCATTTGAGACCAACAGTGCTGTGTGGATGCAGTGTTGGCATACAAATACATAATAATGAACTACTGTAGCAATGACAAAAAAATGCTCAAATAAGAGAAACAACAGTTTCTCATTACTTTAAGGCATACAGGAGAGACAGAGGTGGTGAAGGCGAGAGAGAAAATAAAAACTGGAAGAGGACAGAGAGAAAACTGAACAGAGGGAGAACAAAACAGTCCTGTTGAGAGACCGCTGACATGATTTTAAAGCTGTTTCTCCAATTTATGCCCTTCAAATCTCGTAAGCTGCACACGCGAAGCGCGGGAAACTCTCATTGTTTTGCCCTTCATGCTTTTAGACTTCTGTATTTCTAAAGCCTCTAAAGAGGATAGGTTGCCAGCCTCTGTAATTGCCACCTCAGTTTAGAGCCCACATCCGTGATTCCTAGAGTTCAAGTAGCAGCTACATCTCGACATCATCTGTTGTGGATCAGATTTCCTGGTTGAAATGTTGCAAAAGAACCACTGCTGAGTCAGACCAGCAAGAACAAGCACAAGGGATGGACAGGACACCAGTCAAAATCTGTACTATGGTCCAATGAGTCCAAACTTAAGGTTTGTTTTAAATCAGGTTCATTCATCCATTCATCTTCTGTGACCGCTTGTCCTGTGAAGGGTCGCGGGGGGACTGGAGCCTATCCCAGCTGTCATCAGGCGAGAGGCGGGTACACCCTGGCTCTTGAGTCAAGTTGTGGCTGTAATTTCAGAAATCGCTCGAGTGGAATTGAGAACTTTGCACCACCTTTGGTAGAAGATTCTCTTAATGTAGAAACCAACTGCTCACAATAATTGATCTGATTGGGAAAACACAATTTTATAGCATTTAAATGCAAATACAGTTTAGCACATGAGGGTTGAAATATAACATTACCAAAATCCAGCACATTAGCAGCAACACATCATATGATGTGTAACGGTATTTATATTCGTCCCTCGGTGTGACGATACAGGCGTCACAGTTCGGAGCACGCAGTCATACGACAAATCCGTCTTTTAAAAAAAGAAAGAGTCGAGTCCTCAAGTCCTCACTTCAGTCCAGGTGGTGGTAATGAGCCTAAAAGCTGCCAGTAAAAGCCATTCGCCTGCATAACAAGAAAAACAGACGAAGAAGAAAAGTAGTGGGGAAAACTTTGGTTTCCTGGTGCAATCAAGTGGTGGACCGGACAAAGACTGTCTGACGAAGATGTTTGACAGAGGTGTGGAACGTCGCTGTTAACACGTCAAACATTCTAACGCACATAAGACACACTCATTACTTATTTTGAAATATTTTCAAGAGATTTTCAGTTTTGGTATTATTTGAAATATTTGTTTGCTTGTTTGACAATATTGCTAATGTGAGAGTATGTTCACTGTTTACATTTTACTGTAATACAACATTGAAAATGTGTTTTTTATAATGAAGTTACCAAAGTTGTCAGTTGCTACCTGACTACCTCAGTTTACTCCTATGAGAAATTCTGCTATTTCTTTTCCTCTGTATGAACAAAATGAATGAATGTTATGGTGTCATTTAGTATTGGAAGCATATAGTACAGACTGGCTGCAGTACATGATGAGAGTTGTAGGTGCTGTGTATATGTT
>JASGAT010393285.1:0-27873 GCA_030220025.1 Chelon auratus | reverse complement strand
GTACACGCGGCGCTCAGAGATGACATCATCATCAACGGGGAATAGCACTAGGGTACGACAACAAAATATTTGTGAAATTAACGAGCGGGAGATAATGCGTATTTAGAGGGTGCATTTCGGTGCCCCAGTCACTCACACTATATAGAAATACGCTGATCTAAATATCTCCCAAGCGACTACAAATTACACAAAAGTTATACGGGTGAGTAAAGTATTTTATACCAAAAATAAAATCCAGTTTGTAAAAAACGGTAGTTCCTCTTTAAGACTGTTAAAGTGGCATAACATTTTGTTGTTGTCCAAGTTTAAGCGTTCAAATGAACTTGATGATTGTTAGTTCAGAACATACAACAATGAACGCATATTGTAACAGAATTGCTTTTCTCCAAGCCTAATGTACAAATATAAACATTAAAGCAAGTGCGAGACAGACAAAACACGAGACAGACAAAACATACATTTAGGCAGACTAAGACAAACAATTTTGCACTGGTGAAAAACACTGAATTAGTGCTCATTAAAGTACATAGAATTTTTCCATGAAATAGCAGCATCTTTTTGTAGTGTGTAATAGAGTCGTGAAAAACATTGAATTATTGCACAAAAAGGCCGTCAATTTAGAACATATGATATGTCCCTTTGGTAAGGACACCTCTTTTTCTGCAAAACTGGTGTTAATCAAGTGGTGTAAAGATGAGAACACCCATGGCTCATTACGCACATTTGAGAAATGACTGCACTGTAATCCTATTTAACAGCACTCGTAGGAAAGGTAGAATAGGATCACAAGATGAGAAACCGTGGAATGAGAAGGGAATGAGAAACAAGGAGAGAACCCGCAGCAAATAGAGGAGATGGATCCTCCAAATGAGTGCCAAGTGTCAAGATGAAGAGCCATCACTGCCCCCCTTGTAATACATCTTTAACTAACCAATTCAACCGAGTGCCTGCCTTTGGCGTTCTTTACGCCAGCTTATGACAGGTAAAAAAATTCTCACTTATTTTGACATCTTATCGCCACATAATACAACACAGCCTTTTGACTATTTAAAATGAAATATAACTGCCTAGAAAAAAAAAAGAGAGAAAATACTCCACCTAAGTATAGTTTTTGCCAGCATTGCTACAGTGAAGAATTGGACTCCACATTGCGGAAGAACCAGCTCTCACCTGTCCACATACGGTCCCATTTATCACAGAGAGAGACTGCGAAAGAGACCTTTGAGAAATAACAGAGGCAGGGCCAGAAGAAAACAAGATGATTGCTTCATTGCAAGAGAGAGAGATTGGGAGGAATTCACAATTTTAGTGTTTGGGTGAAAATGGGTATTCTAGTGCAGTCAGTAAATTCCTACTGTATGAATAGCCTCTGATGATTCCTGAAAAGAGGAAAAAAGAGAAAGCAAGGGAAAGAATACAAATGGAAAAGATAGACGTACCTTTCAGTAGGAGGAAATACTACACACTAAGATATACGAAGTAATATGCTAGACAAAGAGAAAGTAGTTTGATTCAGTGATTAAGTCTGATTTGTGTGGACTTTTGTAAGTTGCAGCCACTGCGCCTGCAATTTCCACATTGATTATGGAGCATGAAATAATCAGTTATTGCAGAAATAAAAGGCAATTTCCTGTTTGGTCAACACCGCAAGAGTATGAATTAGAAGGGCTTAAAAATATGATGCTTGTTTTCTGTGTATATCGTCTGCATATATATCTTGTCTTTATTTTTAACATTTTCAACGTTAAAACAGAACATGGGGTGAGAGAAAATAAAATAAGGGGGTCTGAGGTAAACATATTTCCTCCACTTCCTCCATTTGCATTTAATTTAGTTTCCTGCAACTTCATGGAGAAAATTGTGAAAATTTCATGTATTATTTTGAGCCAATCGTCCAAAGAGGGAAGGTTTGGTTTAAGCCACATCTTAGTGAGGGCCAGTGTACCCAGATGGGAAATGGCGAAATTTCGTACTGTCGCTTTAAAACAAAATCATATTGTGATCCTGTGTGCTAAAACAACTTGAAAAATCACATGCTGGGTCAGCAAGCTATTCTATGTGCATTGAACTGCAGTAACCTAAGGCATAAACCCAGAGGCTCAGGCCATTTGAATGAACCAACTGCTTTCATTCACTGTCGCACTTAAACACACCCACCCACCCAAGTCCATTGCACCTCTTTGCACAACCACCGCTTCTGTCCTTAACTATCAAAATAAAAGCACCGCAACAGGAGAGCCTAAACTGTCTTCATACCAGTGTTCGTGTCTGTGCTGCTGGACTGTTTCCTTTTAGTGCTTTTTTCCTCCAAATCCAAATTTATGTTCACTTTTGTTTGTTTGTTGCGGTACCAGGTGGCAATGTGACCAGAAGTGAGGAGGATCCAGTCAGATCGGGCATGTGCAGGCATGAGTTTCAGGAGTGCACAGAAATGCCCAAACTGTTGTATATATGGCCTTTTTTAAAAAGTACTGAGCGTAGATCGTATAAGCCCTAAAACTATTGTATAAATACGATATACCTGGCAGCGCTGGTGAGGGCTCTTCAAGCAGGTACACTCAGTAAACCAGTTAAACATTAATATTTTTGAATTTAGAAACCCAAAAGTTCCATCCATTTTAAAGTAATTTATTTGTGCCTAATACGATTTCACATTCGGTATGGATACTGCGCCAGAAAGAAAATATTAATGGTCAATACCCGAAATATGCTGTGATGTTTCTCCAGCGATCAGAGGAGCCTGAGTGATGAGACTTCTGAACAGATGTAATAAAAAAGAAAAAACTACTTACATGTTTCCAACCAAACACTCTCCTCTGTTTACAACAGCATACAAAAGAGCAGCAAAAAATATTAAGGGAAAAAATGGTAGGGTATAAAAGATGAATAATAAAATAAATGGAATAAAACAAAATACAAGTACTGGCGTATATACAAACAGTACAATGGACTATGCAGGTTTTTGAATTGCACAGATGATTGTCAGATATGGCACCGATGGAACAGGTGTAAATGGTTAATGAAGTTGTACACAGAACACAGTAAATGGTAAAAGTGTTAAACCTTGAGCTGTAAAAATATTTCACATATTAGTGAGTGTTTGTTCATTGTGGACTTTCTGCAGTCTGTCACTGAAGCTGCTCCTAGGGGTGTCAGGTCGCCATGCACTGGGTGGGACTCTTTGTCCAGCATGGATGACAGTTTAGCTAGGAGTCCAGTAAGGGCCGCTGCAAGCAGCTGCCGGCCTTGACCAGTGCCGGAAACAGTCACAAGTTTAAAACAAACAAACAAAAAAAAAAAAAACAGTTCTTCGGTAAACACTGAATGCAATTCAGTTGGCCGTGAGACCGTGCGTTTTCTCACCAGTCATGAATGATTCATCCTTTTATGTCCACTTTAGGGCCTTTATCCTGATCACATAGCCAGTAATAGATTTCATCTTCCTCCCAATTTTTTCCCCTGCCAATATTAAATTCGGTGCGACCTCTCGCGTTTTTAAAAGTATAGACCAAACTACATTGGGCACTTTTATGGGCGGTCCATCATCTGGATTTGTAATTTTAGTGTTTGTGGGTATGAGGGAGGAGTAATGTACTTGGAGAGAGGCTGTGACTCAGTCTAAAATATATCCATCTCAGGGAAGAGGATGAAATGGGCAGCGGACAGCATTTTATAAATGATGGCTCAGTGAAATTATATGAGACAGTCTTTTCAATATCTTCTTTTGCTTGCTTAGCTGACCAGTGTTGTGTCAGTATACTTATTTAGAGCCAGTCAGGTTCTTGGATTTCACAACTACTGTTCTTCTTCCCAATTCATTCATTGATCTCGTCATGTCAGAGCCACCTCAGTGCAGGTGAGGAACGGGCACTATTATAAACTAGAAATGTAATTATTATTGTTAAACCTTCGAATTCAAAGCAGTTTCCACTCTGCACAAAACTAATTGCAATCTCTTCATTGATCACTTCTTTCTTGATTTATGCAAATGAGAATGAGTTCCAGTTTTAACCACTTTTGAATTTGTTCCTCCATCCATCCCAGCTGATTGGCTGACTCGGCTCTTTCCTTAAACATGCTCAACATGTTAACTTGTCGTCCGACAAAGCATTACCTTCACGTTCAAGATTCATTTGATTGTCGGGAATGATCATAGAAATGTCGGGTTTGCACTTATGTTCGTTTAAAAAGTTTTAGAGCCAGGCGGTGAAAATATTGTCTCGTCTGCTTTTTTTTTCAGTAAAAATAATATCCCCTACAGTCATAGAGTCGGTACATTTCTACAAAATGAAGTATTCACACTTTCAGATATCAGTTGTGAACTGTTGAGCCTCGCTCTGATGTGATAAATGACTCACCAAGTCAAATTCAACGTACACATAGTGTCCTTATATGTCTGAAAATGAACAGCGAGCATATGTCGGGTTCCTTCGCCCACATTCACATAAAACATACATATGTGTCTTTGTACATATCGAAGATCTAGCCTGTTGCCCTGCAGAGCGGTATTTATACTGACTAATTGGTGTTGTCAGTGTTGTCCATTTGGTGGCATGAGAGCGGTAGTAAACATCCAACTCTGTGACGCATTTCGCTGCGACGTGTCTGCCAACGCCGCAGTGTCTCGACAACATTTCTGATATAAGCAGGCAAGATGTTAGATGATTTATTCAGGCCTGCGTGTGTGTGTGTGTTAAAAATCTATCCGTGTAATAGCGAGCCCCTTCTTACTCGTTGTCTCTATATTAATTAACCTTTATGGACTGTCTGCCAGCCCCTCACTTCATTCTCTCTATTTTCCGACGCGCACGGACACACATGCACACATGCGTCAATCCGCATGCACGGCGCGGGTTCTTTCACTCCCCTCCGCCTGTGACATTTACCACTCCGATAGAGAGGTAAACTCAAGTGGCGAGAGACTTGAATGCAAATATGTGGGTGTGTGGTCAGATTTTCCTGATGGGATGCCATTCGGTGTCGGATAAGAGCCCGGGCGTTAAGTGCCTGAAACCTTTGCACAATACTGTATGTATGCTGATGCAGAAGAATGTGAGCGTCACCCACAGGTATACAAACACACACATAAAGTGCGTTCTCTATGGTCGGGTCTCTATGGTAAGGCACGGTAAGGTTTCAGAAAATGAGACTGATGGAAACATTATTAACGGTGGAAAGGCTAGGAGGGATGGCTTAAGTGTATGTTGAAGGCAGACTAATATAGACTTTGAAAGGGTCTGAAGGAAGGGTGAGAGACGTAGCTGAGTGGGATGGTGGCAGTGAGAGTGAGCGGATGAGCAGAGAAGGGAGTGAGAGGCAGGCGTTTAGAATAAAAGGCAAATACTGTAGGTACAGGGATGGGAGCACGGGGAAGGGGAACAGAAACGCAGAGATAAAACTCTTGAACAATAGATAAGGCAGTTCATAGGGGGATAAATGACAATTTTATACACAAGATAAACATCTGTTTCAGGTTAGCAGCAGCAATATCTACAGCGGTATCTGCAGTTGTTCCTGCAAATCTAAGATCTTTTCTAACAGTGGTTTATTTTAATCAACAGCGTCTGCCTCTCTTCACAGACCTTCTCTCCCAGAAAGGATGCTTAATATGTCACGTGTGTGACATATTAAGCAATGACTGTTACAGTTTCACTAATATCGCACCATACAGCCTCATATTAGGAATAAGCACATCAAGATGCCGTTGAACTGAGTCACAGCTGATGCAACAGGCTCCTGAATCCAGCAGTTGGCATGGCGAAGCTTGGCTTCCTCCGCCCATGTCCTCTGCATTCTTCTGTTCGGCTCACAATCTCAAAAAGCCAGCAGATTGTAGATGGAGGACTCTCCTCCGTCTGTCTTGGTCTAGACAATTGTCAGCTGGCAGGCACTCAACATCCAATGCCCACAGTTCTTGTCTCTTGCTTCCAGATGCAGCGTATACTTGGCATCATCCCACTCACGGCTGTCCGCTCTCCTGTGGGACGGGAAGTCATACTCNCCCCGAACCTCCTTACAGACTATTAATACATCCCTCCAGTACCCTCATGGAGCAAATCGTTGGTTTTACAAGACAAAACAGGTGTAACATCCAATTCCTGCCAGCTGAGAGAGCCACAGCTGTGCATACTTGCCCTGGCTACACTACTGCACATTTGAATGACGCTTTTATTCTGTATTATGCAAGAATAAGAGAGGACACAATTTTAAATGTATTTATTCTTTGTTTCGGTACCATCTCTAATTTTTACTAATTTTATAGTTATTTGCCAACACAAAGAGCTTGATGCAATTTCAAATGAAAGCAAACTATAGCAAAAAGTAATAAATCTTGAAGGTTGCATGTGTCGCACAAGGGTGAAGTTTCCATCCACAGGTTTGTAAGCCTCACCTCCGGTTTTATCATGTGCAATCTTATATGTGCAGAATCTTTGAGCAAGAAACACAGTCTTGGTCCCAGGAGCTTTCTGGAAGTCGTTTAGAGTCCCATTATTACTGACTTATCATGTTTGAACAGGCTTTGGTTGCAGGCAGGTAAACTGTCCTCATGGAGAGGAAAAGACCCTGTCAGTAAGCAGGCTAACATGTTTTAATTGTCAAGAAAGTACCTTTATCAAATACTGGGAAGATGTACACCAAACAGGCATAACATTATGACCACCTTCCTAATATTGTGTAGGTCTCCCTTGTGCTTCCAAGGACTCATCAGAGAATGGACATGGGCCTTCTGAGGGTGTCCTGTGGTGTCTGACAACAGGATGTTGTTAGTGGGGGCCTTTGCATCCTATGGGTTGATGGGAGGGGCCTCTATGTATCAGGCTTTTTCCAGTGCATCCCACAGATACTTGATCAGTTTGGGATCTTGGGAATTTGGAGGCCAATTCAACACCTTGTGCCTAAACCATTTTTGTGTGTGTGCCTGTGTCAGACTGCATCCTGTTGGGGATGGCTGCTGCCATCAGGGAGTGTCATTGCTATGGGGTGGGCTGTCTGGTCTGGTCTAGGTGCTACATGTCTAAGTAACATGCACACGAATGCCAGGTCCAAAAGTTTCCCAGCAGAACATTGTGTTGTTACAAGATGGTCAATGTTATTTACTTCTCCTGTTAGTGGTTTTAATGTTGTGGCTGATCAGTGTACACTGGTTACATGGCTACAATCCTACCGCGGACGTTGCCTCTTATCTCAAGGTCCGAGTCGAACGATTGTGCTCAGAACAGAAAGTCTTGGCCCAGATATCCACCGGCTACACCATAAGCCCCAAAAGCAGTGAGTGGTTCTGTTCTCATTGGTCCATTGATAATAGCTGATGGATTCCCAGACTGTGCCACTTGTTTAGAAAGCAGCTGATTAGTTGAAACACAAGTACATTACCAGGGTGCTACCGTTGCGTTAAGCCTCATCGTTTCATTGTCAGGTGTAAAGATGCAGTTTGCAAACTCTGCGTTCTTCCCCAAGCCAGTTGCAGCCTGATTGACGAGACTGCAGTGCAGAGGGAATGCATTCTGTGGAAGAGCAGAAAACATTTACAGGCAAATATGTCATGAATATTGTATCTTGAGATTACAGTATTGTAAATAAAATAAGTTTGGCCTGTTTGTGAAATACTTGACTATTATACCTGTGGCGGATACTGAAATGAAATCTGCTTTAAAGCACCCTCAGGGACGCGCAAGCTGCCTCTAGATGAAAAATTTAACGGCAGAGAAGAAGTTATCTTCTTCTACGCACTGTATATGTGCACCTAGCTTGTGGCCTCTTACGTCATTCATTTTTTCAAATATGAGGAGGAGGAGAGGAACCAAGAGAGAGTGAGGAGTCGGAGGCAACGGAGGAGAGAAATGCAACGGATCCGGATTTTATTTCCGTAACCGCTGTGTTATGATGACGGGGTTGTGTTAGCTGCACGGTCATTTAAAGTTGCTGCGATTTTTGTTTAATGTGGCTGAAAATATAACATTTCCCCCAACTTATCTGCTCTCTGCCTCTGAGCCTGAGCCTGTCATCCATCCTCTTTGCTCTTAAAAGTGGAAGCTTATGCATGACTTTGTTGCATTACATTGAAAATGTTACAGTGTTTTAGTTTAATTCAAATGTGAGAGAGCATTGTTGTGTTTATTTTGTTATGTGTGTGTACTGGTCAAAGCNTTTAAAGTGTGGGGAATTGGGGGTGTGTCAACCCGGTTGGGACATAGTAGGGGGGGCACGGCCAAAAAAAGTTCGGGAACCCCTGCTTTGAAGGAATGAACTGTAGTATAAGTTTGCAGCCTCAAGCTAATCGTTGGATGTTTTTCAAAACAGACTGAACTTTGCCGATTGTAGAACTTGTAATGACCTCCAGAGACTACTGACCAACTGTGGATTACAAGTGACCCTAATGTAACCTCTCTCACGGTCAGCGTTGGCCCGCTCTTTTTTTCTCTTCAGCCCTAGACCATGGCAACTCTGGCACAGATTTCCACTTTAATCATCCCTGTCTCATCTTCAGTGTGGAGGGACCACAAGGGAGAAGGACGGGGAACGGGTGGGCGGGTGCAGGAGAGGGAGAAAGTGCGAGACGGAGAAAGAAGCCTAGCCAAACAATCATGCCCTGGCATTAATTGGCGAACAATAGCGCTGTTTATACCAGCCAGCCAGAATCCGATCCCTTTGGCTAGCCTGCCCTTGATAGGCTGGATGTGCTCTCACAGCGCCCTGAGTGCTTCACGGTTTGATGATCTCCTTTAATTTTGTTCTATCTGCCTGGCATCATCTTTTTCTCCCCTTTCTTTCGATCTCTTAAGCAATTTAATGGTCTTTCTGCTCCCTGTCTCTCTCTGTTCTCCTTTTTCTCTCTGTGAATTAGGCAGCCAATAAGGCATGACATGAGCCTAGAGGGAATTGTGGGTATTGGAGTTTATTGGGGGTCACAGTGAGAGAGAGAGAGAGAGAGAGAGAGAGAGAGATGGATAGGGAGAAAATTATTTAGCCAGAAAGCTTTTTTTTTATTCACTGGTGCATTACTCCACATTGTCTGTGGGTTGTTTGTCAGCTTCTTGACTAGACAGAGTCACAATGAAGCAACGTCATCCTTATCAGATCAGGTCTGCCATAAAGTGACCAAAATTAATCACGGAACCAATGTTTTGTGTTGCTTAAAACCCACAATTTACCAGACGTTATTTTATTTTGCCGGCACATGACTGTGCATCCGCTATAATTAATAACTATCAAAGTAATTCCTTTTAAACTGCAGCAAGAAAAGAAATGATGTTTGGCATATTAACCTTTCAAAATTGGGGATGATTGCAGCTTAGTTCAATAAAGTATTTGAAATCCATTTATTTGAAATTAAATTGAGCTGTTCGAGAGGTTTTGAGGATGAAACAGGCCTCATGGACTAAATTATAATAATGTAATAGCACACGGCAGAAATGTCAATGCACGAAGCAGAGACGGAGGCAAGAGGAAGGTTTTCTACCTTCCGGAAATAACTGGAGTCGGCCAAGGAATGCGGGCTGACTTAGAGAGTAGAATAAAATGAGAGAGTATGAAAAACATGACATAGGTGTGCCAAGTTCCGTCCTGTTGTCCATTGTTTTAGTATCTTTAATGAATGTCTCTTGCTTCACATGTTTGCTCACCCATCAGCAATGGTCCGCGCACACACACACTTAGACAAGCACCACCTCCCTCCTGTTCCACAATTATACTTGACAGTGCACTCTTCTTCTCCCTCAATCTCCTCCCGCCTTCCTCCCACCTTCCTCCCCTACACCTGTCTTTTGCTGCTCTCATCTTCTGCTCAGTCCTTTCATCACGTTTGACAGACATTTAACCCCTAACGTGTCTCCCTCTCTCATTTATATTCGCACATCTTCACTCCACATGTATGTTGCTCCAAATGATAAATCGGTAGTAAAATTGCAGCTGACTTGGACAGCCGAACACCACTGTTTACCACCGCTATAGCTCGTACACGCAGCCAGACAACGGCGGCGTGTCTGGCTGCATCATCAGGGAGCAGTAATACGGGACAACAGGAGAAATAAAAAAACAATCAAACTTTATTTCAGTTCCCGGGTCCTTGGCTGGCTTGATTTGCCGGAGTAAGTGCTCTCCAAGGTCCTGGAAAATGGGATGAATCTCTTTCTCTTTTGCCCACACACGCACACTCATATCCAGCGTTAAAGACTAAGCATCCACACAGACTTAAACAAATGTGGTACTGTGCACACATATGCAAAACTGTGTGCACACAGACATGACTAGAGAGTAAGGCATGTGGCTGGTGGTCTGGCTATACAGTGCATCCATTTAGATGCAAATAATAGTAATTTGCCTTCTAGTTCTTCAGGCTTTATGCCATTTAAGAAAGACTGGCGATGCAGGACAATCATGTGGACGGGGTAGTAACAAGGGGGAACTCTAGGAATAGGAGAATAAGGCACAAATGTTGTTGATGCTGAAAAAAATGAATGCAGGGTTGAATAGGAACACAGGGTTTCTTTAAAGTTAGACTCAGACAGACATTAATCATCCACAAGGGAAATTGCTTGGTCACAGTAGCTTAGTTGCACATAAAAACACTCTTGAGACTTGAGAAACACAAGTAAAAAGAAAGATTAAATAAGATAAAAAATAAAATATCTAGTAAAATAAAATAAAAACAAAATTGGCATATGAAGAAATAGGAGTAGGAATGTAGTGTGCATTAACATGAATAACATGGAGTTATCTGTTGCAGAAAGGTAAGTTGTTGTACAGCTGGATTGAGAACGGCATGAATGACGTCCTGTAGCGTTTACTGTGGGAGCAGAGCTGAATCAGTCTGTGAGCTCCGCTGCCACTCTGTAGTCCAATGTAGTGGATGTGACGGATTGTCCATGATGAAGAACAGTTTGTCCAGTGTCCTCCTGTCCTTCTCTGAGCCAAATGTCTCCAACTCACTGCCAATAATGTGACCAGCCTTTCGGATCAATTTGTCAATCCTACTCAGTCCTTTTTGCTGGTGCTGCTCCCCCAACAAACCACTCCAAAGTATAAGGCACTCTTAACAGCAGACTGGTAGAAAGTCTCCAGCAACTTGCTGCATACATTAAAAGACCCGAGCTTCCTCAGGAAGTAGAGTCTACTCAGGCTCTTCCTGTTCACAGCATCGCTGTTGTCCCTACAGTCCAGTCTGTTGTTCACAAGGACTCCCAGATACTTGTAACGGTCCACCTCCAGTCCCTGGATGGTGATGGGTTTCGCTGCTGTCCTCTTCCTCCTGAAGTCAATGACCAGCTCCTCAGTCTTGTCCACATTCAGGAGTAGGTGGTTTGCCTGGGACCTCTCTATAACGTCTCCGATCAGTGTCCTACACTCCACCTCCTGTCCATCTCTAATACACCCAAACACTGCAGAGTCATCAGAGAGCTTCTGCAGGTGGCAGGACTCAGAGTTGTACTGGAAATCAGAGGTGTAAAGCGTGAACAGAAATGGAGACAGGACAGTCCCCTGTGGTGCCCCCACATTACTGACAACAGTATTGGACAGGGAGCCCCCCCCCTCCAACTGCACAAACTGGGGCCTGTCAGTAATCAGTAATCCAGGAGACAGTGAAGGTACTGACACCCATCCCGAGCAGCTTCTCACTCATCAGTAAGGGGTTGCATGGTTTCCCATACAATGTTGATATGACGGCGGCCTGCCAGGGTCTACTTTACTCCGCCATGGTCTCATAATGAATCGGAAATATTTTGCATGTCTCAGACAACGTTGTGTGTGCATTGTGTTCTTCCTGTTGCTCTCTCCATAGCTGCCTCCCCAAACCCCCACCACACACACCGGTCGCTCACCTGCGACGGAAGTCACGTAGCATATAAAGCTATTTGGCTGTTCACTAATAAAATATTTTGTTACCGCCACCGTTTAAAATCCAGTGTTTGTGCTCTTAATTTCTTTGGACCATAGAGATTTACAGTTATTTTAAGAGAGTTGGTCAAAACCTGGAGGAAGCAACTCCAGACGTAACGTGAACTAGCTAAACTGTATACGCGCTAGCTAGCAAAGTTAGATTGAAAGTCAACTGTTAACAATAAGTTTGTTCTATTTGCTGATACCGTATTTAATCTTACATACATTTGTCCATAGAATTCCACGTCTCAACAGCCTTTTATTTAGTATTCATGTGGATGAACTGCACAGGCTGCTGTTGCTTGTCGCTAAATCTTGTTAGATGTAAGATGCAGTATATTTACATATCTAGTGTTATAAGCAAGCTGCCAACAGTCACGTGACGGTGCAGTTATTGCTATACTTATATCAACTGTGCTCAGACTCACCTCCCATAAAATAATGGCCCCTAATGTCATTTGTGCATGTAGCTTATTACAGCCCATCTGCTCATATAGGCTGTTCCAAATGAGACTGGATCCTCTGTGATTATATACTGATAAATGCAGGTGTTACTGTATTGTGCATGTTCTCCCCGATAGTCAGTAGTGTCCTCGTTTGTGCTTGATTCCCAAAAAACAGTTCCATTGGTAACGTAGGCCTGCACATTTGACGTATGATTAAAAAGTAAACAGAGAGATAAATAGAAATGTTCAAGAGCTGTTTCCTTAAAGTCTCCATCAGTGGCTTTGCTACCGGGGCCCTACCCATCCCACCCCCACCCTCTCAAAATGTAACTCGACTGAAAAACAGGAAACCACACAACGCTGAATCTTCAAATAACAGACTCAGGAAGAGATGAAAGTCTAAACAAATTCCCAAAAGAGTTCATTCCCTGAAGCTTGCCGTGCTCTTCCTTGAAAGTTCACGAACAAGACAAAGGAAATGAGTAATCCAGTTATCATAATCATTAAAAAAATGTATATGTATTCTTATCGAATGGCTTCGAATGACACAGTTGAAAGTTAGTATACCAAGAAATGACTGTTGTGGAGTAGCAGCAAGTAACAGCCGGCGACACGGCCATAATTGTTCATTTAAAACTGATTAGAGAAATCAATACAGAACCTGCAGCTCCAAACAATCAATGCAAGGCTGGAGAGGAGAATGGGCAGATTGTTTGTTTATGTGTGGACGAGAGACAGCGAGTCAGCGTGCATGTCTGCTTGGGTATTTATTTATATTTTTAAATTAAATGCTTTTCTGTTACTTGTGCAAGTGCAACTTCGCCTGCTGTGGTGTCCCTCAAGGCTACAGACTTTTGATTGTTTTACTGTGCTCCTTTCAGCGAAGCTCTTTACCCGTCCTCCCTTTGTCTTGCTCATCTTGATTCCTGTCTTTATATATTCATCTTGTGTCCTCAAGACAAACCTTTTTCCTTCCCCATGTCACGGTCATGCTCAATGGCTTGTTTTTTTATTGTGTTGAATTCTTCTGTACATAAATGCATTACTTTATCCTGCATACGGTTTCATTCTGTGCTGGGTCCTGTGTAGGTGACACGTCTCCCTCAAGAACTTGTGAGCCAATGCATCACGCTCACACAACACAATGCAATTAAATTTACACCTCCAGACAAATACATACATACGGACACACACACTCACATGTAGCAGGAGCACCGGTTCTTAAATTTATATTCCAAACCATTATTTTCACCACAGTTCAGGTATTAACAGCTCCCTACTGGGTACATTTACATGCAGTCATGCACAGGGACATGCACGCACATTTATATAACTGACATAATGCATTCCCCATCCCCTTACCCCAGCCCGTTGGTCTAAAACTGAACTGGTCCTCGTAAAGATAGTACTGCGAGTATATATAATAACACACACACAGAATAAACCGTTTTTCTTTTTTATTTACGTCCCTTGCCAGCAATACAAGAGGTATTGACTGTGGAGTCTATCGGCTCTGGCTCACAGTTAATTGCATGAAGCTCATGTTCAAAGCTATTATTTGTTTCTCCTCTCTCAGGGATTATTTGCACACGCACACGTGTACATGTGAGAGCCGAATTTCCACAAATGGGAAAAAAAAAAGCGTGCCGTGTGTGTGAGCTGTACCTGCTGCTTAAGCATTCATTACTTTTCGAGTGCGTCTGTGTGCACACGTAGACCTTCTTTTAATGTTTTCCGTTGTACAGTGAACATTAATCATTCAGACCCCGTCACCCTCTCGGCTTGGAAAGCTGCACAAGCGAACCTACAGAAGTGCACACTAAATCTTATTTATTTCACGGGCTACTGTATAATACAGACAGGAATTAGCTTTTATAATAGTGGGGGATACCATCGGCGGACCTTGGCCATTGTCTCCATTGTTTCACAAAGTCCCATAATCACAATCTCATTACCATTCATTCACCTTTGTTTGTGTGTGCATGCAGCTTCTTGGGCGTATGTGTGTTAGGTCATGCATATTTAAATGAGCTGGAAGGCGTCTGCCTGGGACACAGCGATGGAGAGGTTGCAGGTGCTCTTGTGTGCGTGGCTTATTGTTCTTACTTCCATGCGCTGCATCTGAATACATTTTTTATTCATATACTACATCCACGTACATGTGTGTTTTTGTCTGCCTGTACTTTTATCATGCAGATGAATGAACGGGAAGTTGGGAAATTCAAGTCATTCAAAATAGATGTACTAAAATAGTGATAGAAGAATTGGACTGACAGCTGACAGTCCATCAGGAAAATATAAATACATAAAGAAAGAAAGAAAAAGAATTGGGTCACACATGTTGACTGACAGGTAAGCAGAGACCTGTTGCTTGTCTGCACTCTTCTCACACTTGTGATTTAAATAAACAACCACATTTCAGTTCTTCAGTGAGGAGCCCAGCTGCACTATAGGCATAATTTAAAATCGATAAGTAAATATCACATCTATTTTGAGACGCAGTCACTTTGTCTTTCACCGGAAATCTCCTTTTGATTTCCTTCAGGACAAACAGGAAGATTGCTTTTTTTTTTTTTTTTTCTTTGTAGAAGCTCCAGCAGCACTGTTCTGATCAATGACAGCTGGTGCACTGAATGAAAAGCTGATGAATGAGAATTCACTTCAAACATATTTATTCTCTTCAGTGACTTCACGCACAAAAGGACTGAATTGGTGAGACTGATATTACAACAGGTAGGCCTAACAAAAGATTTGCAAATCTTGTGATTTGTTCGCGTCTACAGAAGCATCAGCAGTTTCCCATGTATGAGTCACAAGACA
This sequence comes from Chelon auratus, assembly GCA_030220025.1. NCBI lineage: Eukaryota > Metazoa > Chordata > Actinopteri > Mugiliformes > Mugilidae > Chelon > Chelon auratus. The sequence continues at coordinate 12,730 of JASGAT010393285.1, read as the reverse complement.
CTTGCTGATTTTCCCTTTTTCCACTTTTATAGTTTAAGATGTCGGAGCCATAACGGCCCATTTGGACTGACACTTTGATCATTAAATCAGCAGCATGGACTAAATTAATGTCAGCGTGATACCAGTGTAAATAATTCATTCCTCGAAGCATTTCTTTCCGTTTTTTTGACCATTTTCATTAGTAGAAATGTTTTTGTCTTCATTTAAAAATAGATGAAAAGTTAATCTAATTTTGTGAAGATCCAAGTCTCCAACTAACATCACTTGAAGTTGAGCCCCAGTGTCCTCTGGGCAATTCCGACTCCACAGCTCACAACTCCGGCAGTGTTTCTGAAAGTCTTACGCAGCACAAATGTGACATTTAATTATAGATGTAATCTTGGGTTAAAGTAATCAAGTTTGTGTGCGCCCTCGTTGAGTGAACAGTATGAGTAGATTTGGGTAGCCGTGAATGAAGTGCGAGGTGCAAAGCATCCTGCTACACGTGCACTCATGTGTTCAAATGAAGTCATTTAGTAGCTGTAACACAGTGTGAAGCTTGTAAAGGCTGAAACTGGGATCAGACTTTGCAGCATGATGGGATGTTGCTTAATGTCGACCGCAAAGCAGGTGGTCGTGTAGACCAGTATATACAGTCAATGGTGTAGACACTGCCGAAGGGAATAGAAGGGGGGGAAGGGTATGTAGGTAAAGAAAGAAGAAGCAGAGGGACAACAAGTTTTACTCCATTTAAATAAATGAGATGGAAACAGGAAATTTGAAAAGAATGCGAAATGGAAAAATGACATATACACCGATCAGACATAACATTATGACCACCTGTGCCTCCAAAACAGTTGTTACTCATCAAAGAATGGACATGGACCTTCTGAGGGTGTCCTGTGGTGTTGTTAGTGGGGGCCTTTGGGTCCTATGGGTTGAGGGGAGGGTTCTCTGTGGATCAGGCTTGTTCCAGTTCATCCCACAGATACTTGATCAGTTTGGGATCTAGGGAACTTGGAGGCCCGGTCAACACCTTGTGCTGTTTTTCATGTTTTTTGTGTTGCTCCTAAACCGTTTTTGTGTGTCCTTGATGCTGCCATCAATCATCTGTCATTGTTATGAGGTGGGGGTGCCTGGTCTGGTCTACGTGGGTGGTACATGTGGGTGGCAGAACATTGTATAGTCGCAAGATGGTCAATGATGTTATTTACTTCTCCTGTCAGTGGTTTTAATGTTTTGGCTGATTGGTGTAGAATGCTGTCCGTTGTCGGGGGACGATACTTGTACATCTCTATTTCTGTCGTGCCAAATCATGACAGAAGCCATGCCATGGCTCTTTTCATGATAACGTCAAGATCTTGCCATATTACAAAGAGAAACCCAACAGCCTGTCCTTGAGCGACGCTTGGTGATTGCATGTAAAAACATGCTAACTGGAAGAAACTTCTGACACTGGGGTGAGGCGAGAGCAGAGAGAGAAAAGATAAGCGTTAGTTGAGCCAGAGATACCTGAAGGAACTAACACTGCATGAGCTGGGCTGCTGGATCTTTGGGACACATCCTTGTAAAATCATTCCCTATAACAAAACTGTGAGTGCTAAATAGACGCCAGGAGGCAATAAACAAAGCTCTATGATTTGCTGTAACATGAACACAGTGGATAGTAAATAGTTTATTTTATATACCCCTCTTCTCTCATTCTTCATTAACATGTCTCCCATCCTTCCTTATCCCTAACTTTATCTGTCTTCTCCCTCGACTCTTTCGAACATGATCCGTCTTCCATAAAAGGTCTGACATGTACCTAATAATTGGTTTTTAACTGACATGATTCTCTAGCCCTCGCTATCGCGGTATCGCAGCACTTTAATCACTGCTTATCAGCCACTGAGCCACACGATTCTTGACGGCATCGGGGCTTTCAATAGGGTGAGATGGAAGGAAGACAGGTTCTGAAAAAAGCAGAAATATGTAAAGGGTTTGGTGCGGATTAGAGAAATCGGAGAAAAAGATGGGAAGAGATGAGGAAAAAGAAAACTTGAAAAAAAAAAAAAGTACACACCAGTGCAGAGAGTGAAAATGGAGGAAGGGGACCCCCGAGAAGTAATGTAAGTGCGAGAAAGCGATAGAGGCAGCAAGATAAGAAAAAAAAAGTGTGGGCAATAGAGTAATTTGAGCCTTTGTGAAGAGGCATGTGTAAATCCGTTTACCTGAGAACAGGCGCTTTGAACCTCTGGGTCCCTTGATAGGCCACTATATTTTGTTTCCTACAGCTATCTCCTCGCCGCCTCCCTGAAGGTGTCGTCCCTGCACGGGAGTAATGAAAGCACTGACATATAATGGAGCTTATTCTTTAAGAATGAAGAGAAAGGATGAAAAGATGAAAAAGAGACGGAAAAAGGGTAAAGGGATTTTTGTGAAGACGGTGATCTCATGGTTGCTGTGGTCCGTTTCCTCGTCAGCTGTGCCTCAAGTGGTTATGAAGATGCCCTCTTTAGGCATGACTGTGGGCTGTTGCACAGCAAGATAAAGGGGTAGAGTGCTGTTCAGTGATCAAGACCAACTCCCATGCAATATTGCACATCTCCACCCTTTTATTTCACATGCTCTACCTATGTCCTTATTTTAGTAATTCATAAAAAAACAAAACATTAAAATACGACATTGTTTTTCAGAAGAATGTACACTAGAGCACATAGCACAGTTTTGCACGATTTTCAATCTCTTTACAAGCAGTATGCTGTTTATTCTGCGTTCTATTTTCTATTTTTATTTATTTATTTTTTCATATCTCTGCCTCTGAAAACTGCAGTCTTCTGATACGCGTCATATTGCGGGGTCTAACAAGGCAGCGATGCAAGCAGAATGCATCTCGCCGTCGCTGCTCGAAAATCAATTACACTCTGCAAATGGAAAAAAAAAAACTGAACACTTTTATCAAAAGGGCCTATTTGCTTTCGCAGCGAGATTAAGAGTCTGGAGATCAGATATATTTAAATATCAAACACGCACGTCTTTGTGTTTCCCAGTTGATAATCGTAGCATTCGGTAACCATCTTGCCCACAGAAATCGGTGATGCATGGGTTTAGTGGTATGAAATTGTGCGCGGCTCGGATTACCTTGAGTTTTGCATTTGAGGCATTTTGAAGCCTAAATGTTGGGAGATATATGCGCACCACGTTATGTGCACATACACACACACACACACACACAAACTGAATAAAATCATGGTCTGGTCTGGCCAAGATTATATGGTATTAATGTTAATTATTAAATAATACTGTTATATTCCCCTGGATTGCATTGCAGTATATTCTGAATACAGTATGGCATTGCTTGAGCTCTTCCTGTCTCTTCTTTCGCCCCTGCCTTGCACCGTTCTTAGAACCAAGTATTTAATAGGAGTAGATTCCACTATTTCAATAGCTACTAAAGAAGTCCCATCTTTTATTAAAATACACGGATGCTGCACAATTGCTTCTCTATCCCCCATTGCCTGAAATGTGCCTAGAGAACTGGTGCTACACTCGCTTTACTGCGGTCAGTAATAAAATATGAAATTGTGTGGTAATTACTTGGTTGGAAGGCACAAGGGACAAGAATTTTCTCTTTAAATAGAAATGAATATCGCACAACTAGTATGAAAAGATATACCAATGGCTTCATCTGTAACAGACTTTTTCCAGTTCTGTTATGCTACGTAGCTATAGCACGGTTATAGTGATTAATTTTACAAGACTTTTCAAAAGATGTGGCATGGCTGGACTGGAATCTCTATTAAGTACTATACGTCTACGCAACGTCCAAATCTGTGTCTAAGCCTTTTTATCTTCCTAACAAAGGACATCACAGTTGCAACACGTGCTTTCAATGCAGTGCAAGTGGGAGGAAAAAACTTTTCACTGCAGACATTTTCTCTATTGCTCTGTGTTCCTTGCTGACACTGTAAAGTGTGCGCTGCATCGGCAAGTGGCAACGCAAAATAAAGCTCTGGCAAACTAATCACCGTGCCAGTTGTTTTTCAGAACTAACGGCTCGATGATCTCCCCGTGCTGTCAACACTTGCAGGTACCATCCTTTTATAATTCGTTTCAGTCAGATGATCTTTGTCAGCCGGTGTCAGCGCCGTGTTGTGTCAGCAGCTCCCGTGATTAATTTCACAATGCTCCGTGTATCTACAAAGTATTGTTTTCTCAAATCAGTGTATTGCTAATTACTTGCTTACTTGACGGATGCAAACTTCATTTGGTTGACTAATTTTATCCCAGAGTTTTCTTTTATCCTGCAGAGACGTCACTTTTGTAAATTGTCATGGACGTGCGAAACCCAATTTATTTGACAAAGACAGATAATTGCTGCAGTGAAAGAGAACGACTGCAATCCAGTCCATGCACACGGCATCTTCGAATATTTGTTTGTGCATTGGAAATACAATGCACGATCTGTGGTTGCCACTGTAACTCAAATGAGAGATGACCGTAAGTAGCTGATATACAGCCATAGCTAATGAATAGTATTTGTGCAAGTTTTTGAATCATTTTTGGGTAAGTGTTTCTAACCCCGTTGTAAATAGATCCTCAATCCTCAATAGGATGGTAGAATTGGTTGTAGAAAATACTCAAAAGCTGTTACAGTAACCTTGACAAAATCACAAGAAAAGAAGCACAAAGTGTGTTTAAAATGAATACACACCGGGAATGAAGAGCTTCAGAAACAAGGAATGCCTCATGTATACTGTATGAGGTGAGCTCGCTGATAACACTACTGAAGCGTCTCAGATCAAGTGTACCTCCTTCCTAAACACTCCCAGTTTTGGGGCTTGAATCACGCCGAACATGCCGTCAGAAAACAAGCAAACAAACAAGTCTGTAACCACCGGCGACTGGGTCAACCGGGATGCACGGCTGCTAATGAAGAGCCATCCAATCGCCGCTGGCTCTGATCACAGAGGCGGGTTTTAGCCTCGCCCAGGTCCATTGAGGGCATCCGTCCGGCCGTGACCTCATGAATATGAATTAGCCTTGCAGTGGTAAGATGTCTTTGATAGGCTGCGCAAGTCCTTCTGACTCGGCTGCCTGACGTGATTTCCGCTGCATGGCGCTCGGCTCTGAAATCAGATGGGGAGAGGTGCGAGTGAGATACAGAGAGAGAGAGAGAGAGAGGCAGACGAAGGATGTTAAGCACACCTTTGGAATATTGATGTGTTCTGATGTTAGCAGGGGAGGTGCGAGTTCATGAGGTTGTTGATGAATATAAACCGATGTAAGGGCTAATAAACATATTATTAAAGGCGCAGGTAATTGCATGTTCGGAATTTTTAATGCCGGTTCGGGCCACATTCGTTGGCCCTGTTTAAATGATGGCGTTCACCTCCATGCCCGCAAACAGCCCCTTAAATACTTACCCACCAACAAGCATTCATAATAAACACAGGGCAGCTTGATTGCTGTCTTTGACACTTCTCCAGTCTCCCGACAGTGCGATTATTTCCTTCTTTTTCTGCATAATATGAAGTTTAAATGTACTAAAATACTCTGGAGAGATAAGTAGAGAGCAGGAGAGCAGAAACAAATATAGTAGTTAAAGTTTGAGTCTTTCTGCTCTGTACACGGCGTTGCGGCGCTCCTCCTGAGCTCCCAAATAGTTCCTCTGCTTCTGTCAACTGTTATAACGATGTTCAAGCATGACACACTGCTTTCACACATTTTATCCCACTTGGTACAAAAATTTGACTGCAGGCGGCTCTGTGTATAGCTCCGCTGTTAGTTGCCTGTGTGCAGGGTTATACGACCAGATTTAAAATGATCTTTTTTATGGCAGCCATGTTTGGTTCCTTTTTGTTTGCCAGGGCTGTTTGCCTGACAACACAGTGTGTAAATGTGACAGATCGGGTCACACTGTATCCTCTACTCTCCTTATCTTGCCACCTGGGTGTTATCATTCCGTGACCGTCCTGCCTGCCTTGTCAGATAAACATTGACTCTGAAAAGACGGGATGGACAGGGGGGGTCATTTTGGAGGCATTTGCACTGTATAAGATACGCTGCAACTTGGTTCCCCCGTATGTTTACGTGTTCCTAGATAATTCTGCGTGTGTATCTCATGCTTTTTGACACACAGAGGTTTGATTTGCTCTTCTAGTGAAAAACAAGCAAACTATCCAAAATAATTTGTCATTTTTGCGATATTGTCCTGTGAAGGGTCACGGGGGCAGCCTATCCCAGCTGTCATTGGGCGAGAGGCGGGGTACACCCTGGGCAGGCCACCAGTCTATCGCAGGGCTATACCACTTTGATGACCACTTTGGGCTGTTTTCTACAACCACATTCCAACAGCCTACTCTGTTCTTAAACAAATGGGGAAAAAGGATGCACGCATACATAAAGACCACCTTTCACAAAGAAAACTATCATGAGCATGATTGCGGTCTTTCTTTTCAACCTACTTCATAAATGAGGATGACAAAGAACGGAAGTCCACTTCCAGATCTTTGACTTTCTTTGCTAAAAAACAATGTGCAGAAACACATCAAACTGTGAGAGGAAATTACAATCCCCAAGTCATTTCATGGGACCTTTAACTACAAAGTGATTGCTACTTTCATGGTGTTTTTTTGTAATGGCAAAGAGTACATGGCAAGTCTTTGTGTCTGCCGGAAAGGTCCTGTATTTTGTTGTTGTTCTTTTTGGTTTTTATATATATATTTTTTGTTGTTTCCTAACCTGTGGCCCCTTGTTATTTTAGTGACACATCATTTTCGTGATAGTCTGCAGAGGAGCAGCACACGGGGTGGTGTGTCAGCAGTGGTCAAGCAGTGCAGTGCATCTTACAGAAAGCAGCTGCCATCACACCTACTAATAATGCACTCCCATCTCATCTCATCTCTCATCTCTAAAATGTGACATACGTTTTGAATCTAATGCATCAACAGCCTGATGCCTTGCATGACTGTGACCCACACAACTGATAAGTAAAAACTGCACCTTGATGTGCAAACCCTTTATCTACTTTTTGCCTATACTGTCCAGAGAATGACAGCACAGCGACTCACAAAGAATATAAGGATATAAGTGTTCTATTTATGAGGACGTGACGGATCATTTCCATCTTCAGCCACCAACCTCTTCATCGTGCGATTTTCCGCGAGGCTATGACACCTTCATTTTAATGTTCCGTCTTTCGGTGCCTCAGGCCCGCCCACCCCTTTATGTAGGAGTGCTTGAGTTTTTGTGATCTATTCTAAAGAGCAGCTAATTGCTACTTTGAGCCATAAAGGGAAAGCAAACTCAATATGTTAAATGCCATTTATAGAACAGAAGCACCGAACAAGGGGCAGGTAATGGAAAACACGACGGTGTAGTGGCATTTCTGTGTTTCTCTCCACACACACACACATCCGAGACTACATACATACGCATAAAGCATTAGATTAGGAAAGCACTTTTGTCCACGAAACCCTCTTTTTTTTCTGTTTCCATATATTTATGCAAAAAGTGCTAAATGCAGACTGGCCTGTCATATGCCTATGCAAACACGTTGTATGTGTTTCTGTGTGTATTTATTGAGTGCACTGAAGGATCTCTGCGTTCACTTCAGAAAGAGACTGAGACTACAATGACTCCAAAACCCATGACATTTTTAAAGTTTGTGTCTATGTGCGCGTGTGTGTGCTCGCGCTGTATTTGCCGACAAACCACTGCACTGGAGACATTCTAGCAGCTTAAAGCACCCCCTTGTGAGCCACACGCTGCCATCATTACTTAGAGCTCGGCCCGGTTCAGCCGCCAGCACTAAACATGGGGTGGTAGACACTGTGCCTTACGGGGTCTTTTAACTTCACAAGTGGTTGTCCCAGTTCTGTCAACCCACCATGGAACAGAGTGCGCACAAATACACATGTGATTGTATGCGGGGCTATGCATCTCCTTGAATGCACATCTTTGTTTTTGTGAATGTTTGCTTTCTCTGCCTGTCTTTAATGATGTTTGTTGAGAGAACCTGAGTGAGTAAACCAACATGCCCTCATTCACTACTTTATAAGGTCTCGATTAACACAAAACTGTGCCAGTTTCTAGTGGAAGATTGGGTGTGATACATTCAAATAAGTCTCCAGTTTCCATCATTTTTTAAAATTTTTTTTGCTTTGTTAGTTGTGACATCGGGGTGATAAATTAAAGTGACGTTTTGTCACGCATAAATATGTATTTAAGTCACATGAAATCATGCATTTAGAATAAATTATGCAAATAGATCTAAGACCTAAGCTTAAACAACATTTAAACACCATTCACTGTGCATGTGTGGTCATTAGGATAAAGTAAGAGATGTGATTTATTACTGATTACATGCCAAGAGGCCATTTAAAAGTTTGAAGTGTGTCCAAATTTAACAAATCTACATATTAAGGTCAAAACCACAACAACAGTGAATAAACACTGATTTAATCAAATGCTGCACAGCGTGTATAAAGGGCCAAAAATGTGTTCCTATTGAGAAGCAATCCAGTCTGCCTGTACGGCTCATCCTCTACACTGCTGCAGTCTGTTAAGGCGAAAGAACGTGTGCGCACAGAACACACGCACATACTGAGCCGCTGATTGAGTCGCTACAGAAGTAACTTACTACCATTCACTTACTGCTTTTGGATTCGTAAATAGGAAAACCCCCGGGGAAGCATTTTTATTTTCTGTTATAGCATATTTCTTTGGGCATAATGAGGGCTTTAACACTAGCCTGACAGTGGGGGTTGAGAGTAATGGGCACTGGGCCAGCTGCCGTGATGGGCTCATTTGACCGAGCATTGTCTTGCAGATAGTGATTGTGATGTCTAACACAGCTGGCTAATAAAAGCTGGACAGTGGCTGACACTAGTCTGCATGCCCACTCAATGCCTTCATCTTTTCCCTTGTGTCTTGATTCTATTATTATTATTATTGTTATTAATGTTATCATCGTTCGTGAAGCCCTCTAATTTATTCAGAATTTCTCTCGACTAACAAATGCAAGGAGACAGTTCGTCTCCTCCATGGAGACTGCATGGCTGCTTTGGCTTAGTAAAATTAGATGCATATTCAGCTTTTTGTTTTTATTTGGACATTGCACAGTTTTAGTTGGTCTTGTTGGTCACAATAATCCCGTCCTCAGCCCCTGACCGAAAAGGTTCTTGGTTTTAGAGTGCTGAAGTGTTGATGCTGCTCTTGTACTCCCATTCTTGGTTGTCTTTGTTCCCAATGCTCGTTTATTGATTGTTAATAGGCAGAGAACTATCCATGGACAATTACCCTCAAACTGCCTTTGTGGAAAAAGAGTGGTAAGTGTAAAAGCCTTTTTAGAGTACTGCGGGACATAGACGCTGTAACTTACGCACGTAGTTTTTGTTTCTACTTCCTGCTTCACTTTCAACAATGGCGACTGAAGCTTTTGCCAAAGATGAGTCATACAAATATGTCTCCAAACCTCCTCAGTTAACATTTTGTCCATGTGTTCCATTTTTACTGATCCAAAACAATCAATTCCAAAATTGCGGAGATAGAGTAGCAGCCGGAAACATGCTGCAACCAAGTGGACCAATCACAGCTCTTGCTTTCTGCGTTGCCACGGTGCATAGTTACATTTCTGGGGATGTGCACGTCAGCTGCGGCGCTAGGGTATGCGTATGCTCTGCACTGTCACCGCACGGCGTCAAATTGATGCAGAAGCCTAAACCATGGTTTATGTGTACAACCCAATGCAATTCTAGCATTATCCTGTTGTGCTAATATGATCTGAAAATGTGCACAGTTATTACTTGCTTTCTCTCTTCGTTTCTTTGTCGCCCTTTCAGAACAGTTGTAAATGCATTGGATGTCTTGACATGGTAGTAGTTCTGAGGGACTATCAACTGGTCTTTACAATGCCCATTTCATACACATCCCCAGTGTTCACTTCCAAAAAATAAAGAAATATTCAGCAGAAGCTGCGGTGCTCATCCATCAATTTAGCTTGTTCGAATCCCGACCGTGGCAGCTGCTTTGGATCTTTATGCCAGCTCCTCTTCCTATATGATGTAGTTGGCTCCTCTCTGAATGGGTGCCATGATAAAGCAGGTTGTCAGTGAATGATCTGGCAAGTGAAAAGCTTATTTGTGAAAGAGAGAGACTTCTGCAGCCAAATAGCCATTGAGTGTTGGAAGAGTCAGCCTTCTGCGCTATTAACCCCCACTCAAAGAGATTAACACATGAAACAGGGCTACCTTTTGATGTCCAGTGCACCCTGTCAAAATATGCACACATATGAACATGCATATACAAACACGCAGGTATAAGCATACCAAAAACACATGCATGTGTACTTGTTTCTGCCAGTTTTTAAAAATAGGATTCAAGTGAAAAAAGATCAAAAATTGGATAGTATAGGATAACATTCAGGCTATCATTTTGTTCATTAGAAGATCAGGGAATTCACTTTTAATGCACTTTTTTTTATTATGTATTCATTGGCAACAGAGTAGTTCATTTTGCAAGGTCAGAAATCCTCTCTGTTATGCAGCACTTACACTTGTTGCCAATGGCAATGCTGTTTTCGCAACCAGATTATGGCTTTTATAGCCCCATTTATTTTAAAGGGTGCATTCATTTCATGAAAACCTTTAGTTATCTGCAATTAGGAGCCAGTGACTCCTCTGATGGTAATCAAACCAAACTCTGATTGACCCTGACAGATTGTCCACCACTGAGCCATTCAATCAGCTTTAATGCTCTTGAAGGCTCGGTGGTGTTGCGCAGGCGGTTGGATAGAAAAACAAAAAAACTCAAAAATGTCATGGACAGTGTATTACTTTAGTTCAACTGCTTTTGGTACTCATGACAGTTGCTGAAAGGCACCAGAGGTTCTAGTAGTGTCGACATGATTGAGTTAACAAATGGCTTGAGTGACATTAATGTCTCAAGCTCTCATTTATTAACATGATTAGCTGGCATACCAGACGATTTCCCTCTTTTGAGTATGAATAGTATTTTCTCTAAAGCCTTAATACTTATGATATTGTCAGTCAATCTGCTAAAAATAGTGTGTAGAGTGACGTGGTGGTCAGCAAGAAGGTTCTGGGTTCGAATCCAGGCCAACAAGGGCCTTTCTGTGTGGAGTTTGCATGTTCTCCCTGCGTCTGCGTGGGTTCTCTCCGGGTACTCCGGCTTCCTCCCACTGTCTAAAGACATGCTCATTAGGTTAATTGGTGATTCTAAATTGGCCGTAGGTGTGCATGTGACTGTGAATGGTTGTCTGTTGGCCCTGCGATAGACTGGCGACCTGTCCGGGGTGTACCCCGCCTCTAGCCTGATGACAGCTGGGATAGGCTCCGGTCCCCCCACAACCCTTCATAGGACAAGCGGTTACAGAAGAATGAATGAATATATAAATATATATAGTTTATGGCTATATATAGTTACGTGCATTTCATGAAATATGCTTTTATTGACTGGTGAGCCTGTACATCTTATTACTGGCCCCCAAGGAACAAGCAAATATTCAAGCTAATGTTTAATGGTATACTTTGAAAGTTTGTTTTCCTGAAGTTACCAGGCTAACCAGCTAGGGGCAGCCTGTCGTGTCTCGTAATAAAACTTTGCACGGCAAGATGCAGTCAGAATCAATTTAGCATCCCCAATCTCAAACTGTGAGGTCGTTACACAGGAGAAGGGCCTGGTAGTTGAAGTCTCTACGGCCCAGTCTACATTTTGAAACACAAGGAGAGCAGGACGGATAGGAGAGCCTGCCGGCTGGTATTTGTTTTTAGCCTAGCGCGGATGCTCTCTTTGCCACACCTCTGCTTCCCCACAAAGCTTACAGCATCCCTTCCCCTAGCCGCTGGCGACAGGCATCTGCAAAATTGCCTAGCTTACCCAGCAGATCGTCACGAAGGTTGGCTGATTTCAATGCTGTAGCATGCTTCAGTGATGGTTGCATCCACGACCACTTCCTCTCCACAGTGCATTGATCCCGCTCATCTTAACTCCGCACCTGAGGCAGTGCCTGAATGAAATGATCAATACTGAATCCATCAGATGTAGCATTACACATGATACCCTGCACTCTTTCTCTTTCTCTCCCTCTGTGTAAAAACAGATAGCGTATGTGATGGACAGTCTGGCCGGCTCAGAGGAGCACAGATTCCACCACTGAGGCGGCGCTGCTCTGAGGCCACATCCAATTTTTGCAGAACAGCCACTCTCTGCACGACGCATGCTGTTCGTATGACTCTGCAAAGTGTGTCAGACCTANNNNCCCCCATGCTTCATTTGAGGGGAGCTCCAAGTCAAATATCTACAGCAGATATTGGATGATGAGGAAATGAGGAAAAAAAGTTTATTCGCTTACTCAGCTCAAACAAATGCCCTTTTATTCCTCCACTGATATTCATTGGACATTTATATGATTAAGAGGGCAAATGCATGTGCATTGGTGCACATATATATATATATATATATATGTGCGTGTGTGTGTGTCTGTGTGTCTTTGGGCTTTTTCTGTCTTTTGGCTGTGAGTTGGAATGGACTGGGTTTGTTTCTGTCTGGGCTGATAAGAGGAAGCCGCTTACATCCCTCTCTTATCACTCTGCTCAGGGCTAATATCCCTTTTATTTTTTTTCTCTCTTTCACTCATCATCACCCTTTGTTGTTGGTGGTGAAATGGGAGGAAGTTCAGCAACTCTCACTCTTTCTCGTCCTTCATCCTTTTTTCTTTTATAGTTCTTTCTACATCTTATTGCCA
>JASGAT010393281.1:0-19069 GCA_030220025.1 Chelon auratus | reverse complement strand
GACCACTACATCTTTGAAAGGCTTTTGGGAGTTGTACCATGTTGTTTGAGATCTTATCGGAGCTATTTGGAACAAAGGTTTTGGACAAGGTTCTTCATATTCGTCCTCGAACCTGGATGTTTGACTATTTTTTTTTTAGAGATTACCAAAACCTTTTGAGGTTTTTGTGATGTGGAGGTTGTACATGTTTAAAGCGAATCCACTAATGTGAAAATGCCATGGCTTGGGATCATGAACGGCATAATGAGATGTACTTCCCCAAGAAATGCATGACAAAAAAGATGTGTGCAAGGAACTGGTTCCTCTCAGTTGTAACATGTAAGTAACAGTAAAACATGGACTCATGATGTATAAACTGGTCCATATTTTGGAGATATGTCAAACAAAATGCTTTGTGATGCAGCAACTTGATGATACATGGAATCTTAAAGCTTTTACCCAAATATAAACAGTTGTATAGTCACGGGATATTGGAGAGCGTTGGGTGTATTACGAGTAATGCATTAAATTGGCATTTACTTTTAAGTCAAAGCATGTGTTCAGTAGGGTGCAATCCTTTTTCAGAAGGAGGGCCATGTATTTGTTTGACAACTGACTGTGGAGTTAAATTGCATTTTCTTTTTTAGGTGTGCCCTTGACAAGCAAATGTTTTCTCAGCAGATCTCCATGTTGTGCCAAACACAGCTATGTGCTGGGGATTTCTTTGGGGTACAGGTCTACAAAATGAAGCAACTTCTTATGCACTGTCCTTGTCTCTAGAGGGTTGGTCACTGATGTCTATTTGTTGAGCAGACACGTGACCTGGAACAAAAGCGTGGCCGTGGGCGAGGCTGAATCAAAATTCTGATTGTGCATTTCAGGAACCGGTCCGCTTTAAGAACATGTAAGAGTTTATCGTCCTTAAGTTTATGGTTAGTATTTTAGCTGTATTTTTTTTTTTCTTATGCTCAGCTGATGGGAGGCTGTTTTGATGCATTACCCTGAGGTTTAAAATGGCGACATTTGGCAAAGTATGCTCAGGTTTGTAATGAAATGGGCTGAGGCATTGAAGGTGTTTTGCCAACTTGAAATTATTTGGTCAATTATCTTAAGGTAGAAGGTGGTGTTAAGGACTTTATATCCAAATAGGTTGGTTATTTAAATAGTTGTTGTCCTCAGTCTATAGCTTTTGGTGTTTCTGGAGAATTCCAACAAGGACAGGCTAAGAAGTCAAATTTAAAAAAGAAAAATAAGATGAATAAAAAATACCCAGCTTGCTTTTTGTAGACCTGTACCATATTGCGCTGCTGAGGTGCTGGGGGAAGGCTCAGGACTGGCAGTTTGAGCTCACTGTCACCGGCCACCCTACTTGTGTTTCTGCTCTAAACCCCCATTGTTCTCTCGGCTTCTCTCCCCTTGGTGTGTGTCGTCTCTGGAATCTGATTTGTAGTGGGTGAGGTAACGTACGTGGAACACTTAATGGACGCAGAAGGCAAATCGAGGGTAAGTGCAAATACATACAAATAAAACACACGAATAAGCCTAGACAAACCTGTGTTTGTCAGCTTTGGTTTTTTATTTACATTGTTGGAAATTGTTCAGATTCAGAAACCTGGTGAAGTGTGTGAGATGGTGACGTGCCGGAGGTGTGTTTTTATGTGGTGCCTTCTGTGGCACTGACTTGAGGCCATCTGAAGGGTTGATGCTCTTATAACAGGACTTCAGCTTTCTTCATAGCCAATCCTGTGGAATTGCAGTAGCTGACAATGTCCCTTTTGGTTGCTGGATTTGCTCCTTATGATCTAGCCGGGGTCTAGTCTGCAAGAGGTTGTTACAAGGCTGTTAGATTGTTGATAAATGTAACTCATTCCGTAGCACGGCTTTACTGGAAAAGTTACCTCCAGTAGGGAATCTTATCTCACTCTGGACTTTCTGCACTTAGGATGCTGGGAGGAAAAATATCTATACTCATTACACTTGTGTTATTGGCTGTTTTTAGAAAAAAGGATCTTTTTAAATATTGAAATATCATTTGGAAGCAGAGTTGTGGCCAAGCTATAGGCTTGTGTGTGTTGTTGAACTTTTGATTTTGCATGAAAGTGTTCATTTTCTACAAGTTCACTACAAGTTCTGTCACCATTATGTTTACTAATTTGAAATGTTTTTCACTCCTTTTGATGCAACCTGGTCTGACTTCAATCAACAAAGGGTTGTGCGTAAGTATCAATTTATTATCTTTAAGTGGCTGACATTAACAGTAAGCCAGTTCTATTGAGACATGTGGAAACAGTATACTGGTGTTTTCTTTGTATTTTTTTATTTATTTTTTTAAAAGCAGTTCTTGAGTATATGTTTCTGTGCCAGTGTCGTTGAGTTTAGGACAGAAGAACTGATGAAAAAAGCAGTGGAGAAGGTCAACAAGCACAACCTCAATGGACGACCCCTAAAAGTGAAAGAGGTAAATCGCAGAATGAATTACAAGAAGCGCAAAATGGCTATTGTGAAGTTGTGCTTTTGCATGAGTCGTTAACTTTTATGTTTTGTTTTTTAGGACCCTGATGGTGTAATTGCTCAGAGGGAGATTAACAAATCTCAAGGTGGCGGACCTCCAGGGGGCCATGGTGGAATGGGAGGGATGGGAGGAATGGGTGGAATGGATCGCATGGGTCCTGGACCCAATGGTCCCATAGTCAACATTCCACCTAGTCTGATGAACAATCCCAACATCCCTAATGAGATCATCCATGGTCTTCAGGCTGGCAGGATTGGCAGCACTGTCTTTGTAGCTAATGTACGGATTTCTGAGATTTTTTTTTTTCAATTATTTGTTGTATTGGCGTGCATATAACAATTGAAATTGTTACTTGTATTTACAGCTTGACTACAAAGTGGGTTGGAAGAAGCTGAAAGAGGTGTTCGGCATGGCAGGCATGGTGGTGAGGGCTGATATCTTGGAGGACAAGGATGGGAAGAGCAGAGGCATGGGCACCGTTACATTCGATATGCCCATTGAAGCGGTTCAAGCTGTCTGTATCCTTTTGAAAGCTTTAAATGTAAACATTGAATGTTTCTTACAGTTTCGTTTTTTCATGGTGCCTGGTGTGTAGTTTCCTTAATGATTTTCCAGCTATGTTCAATGGGCAGCTCTTATTCAACCGTACAATGCATGTGAAACTGGTAGGTGGCCTGGATTGTACATTGGTACATGTATTTCTTGGTACATGGTCTGATGATAAGCCTGTTCTGATTGTTTTGTGTTTGTTTTTTCAGGATGAAAAATCCCTCCCCAAAGATTTTGGACCACCAGACAGAGCGGCTGCTCTTCCCCGTATGTATACACATAGCTTTCTCCCAGGATAAAATAGTTGCTGTATAAAGAAAAGGGATTAATTCAGTTTATGATATGTAGACTGTTATTTGGTTTGATCCAGATGAAGTTGCGCTGGACGCTTCAGCACTCTCAGGGCATGCTTGGTTGCTTGAAATCGGTTATCTGTCTTACTACTTCAGTCAGTTTTTGTACATAACACCAAAAAAAAAATAAAACACCTTAAAATATTTCCCTCTCTTTTTTTGTTTTTTTTTCCCCCTGCCCAGGTGGCCTGAGTGGTATTGGTTTGGGCCTGGGACCAGGTGGCCAGCCTATTGATGCTACCCAACTAAACAGAGGAGGAGGTGGTGGTGGAGGAGCAGGAGGGATGGGCAACATGGGCCCTGGAGGTAAGTAACTATAATGTTATGTGAAACTCTTGAGTAATAAATGCCGTTGAAATTGGAGACTCACCATTACTCTCAACACTAGGAATGGATGGAATGGGCTTTGGCAACATGGGAGGTCGTATGGGAGGAGGTATGTAGCATAACTCATAATGGTTCTTTGTGATTTAGTTGTGTGTATTGTTGAAGAAATAAATATATTAAAAACTGTACTACTTAACACCACTGAAATCTCTAAACAATTTAATTGGGATACATTTTCTGGTTTCTGAGTTTGAATTCCGCTATTAGTCTTGTAAGAAACAAGGAAAAATAGATTTTGTGGCCCACTATGTCTAAAGCGTTCGTGTTGTGCCCTCTGGTATTAATACATTGTACTCTGTTTAAGGAATGGACAACTTTGGAGGGATGAACAACATGGATCGTTTTGGTTCTTCAGGGATGGGCAGAATGAATGGTAAGGGGATGCTAATGTGAGCGCAGGGCTCCAAAGCAAGCGTGGAACACTTTCACGTTTTGCTGGATGTTTCTAATGGTTTCATCTCTTGCATTGTCAGAGATGGACCGTGGAATTGGTGGTGCTTTTGACAGGGAATTTGGGCGAAATGAAATGGGAATGTCTCGCAATAATTTTGGAGACTCCTTTGAAAGAGGAATGGGTTAGTATTTTCAGGATTTTGTTTGAAAGCCGCCGCTTAGAATTTTATATTCATAGCTTGCTTCAACTCTGTTGATTCCACTGTGCTTTATTTTTCCACCTGTTTGCTCTCTTTCGTAGGAAACTCCCTGGGTATGGATCGCATGAACTCTGGAATGGACAGACTGGGATCTAGCATGGACCGCATGGCAGGGATGGACCGGATGGGCATGGACAGGATGGATCGCGTGTCTGACCTGGACAGGCTGGGCTCTGGGTTTGACCGGATGGGCTCGGGAATGGACCGCCTGGGGCCCAGTATGGACAGGCTTGGACCTGGCCTGGATCGCATGACCTCCAGCATGGACCGCCTTGGGCCGGCTTCATTTGAACGCTTAGGCCCGTCTAGTTTAGATCGCATGGGTACTGGCCTGGACTTCAACTCCCGCATGGGCAACACTGGGCTTGACAGAGTGCCAACCAACTTCGATCGCATGGGCTCCACAGGAGGGCTGGACCGCTTTCCATCTGGTGGCCTTGACCGCATGAGCTCTGGCATGGACCGGATGGGATCTGGAGGCGTTGGTGGTCAGTTTGATCGCTCTGGTGAAATGGATCGTGGATTTGGTGGGAATTCCTTTGGAGGAACTGGAGGGCCTGTGACTGGGGGAGGCAACATTAGGAAGGGATGCCAGATCTTTGTCAGAAATGTAAGTGTGTATGCACAGGTTATTTAGGCTTGGCTCATGTGAGAGAAGCCTCAGGACTAATGATTTTGTTTGTTTTTTTTTAATTTTGTTTCAGCTGCCATTTGACTTCACCTGGAAAATGCTGAAGGACACCTTCAATACATGTGGTAAGAGTAGTGATAGTTTAAATTGACCGCACATTTGTTTTTTTTTTGCCGTTTACTATTGACATTTTTTTGTTTGTTTGTTTCCTTCTTCTCCAGGCATGGTCCAGTATGCTGATATTAAGATGGAGAACGGCAAGTCCAAGGGCTGTGGTGTGGTTCGCTTTGACAACCCTGAAACTGCTGAGCGTGCCTGCCGGACCATGAATGGCTATCGGCTTAGCGGAAGAGAGATCGATGTTAGGATTGATAGGAATGCATAACTCATTTCATTGTACATCTGACCTTTCACTTAGTCCCTACGTCAAAACTCTGCATCGTCTTTATTGTCCTTAATCATACTTGCTTTGTTAGAAATTTGTAACACTTAAAATGTTGTTTTAGTTAGTAATTTGTTACAGTGAACGTGTTTTAGTCTTTGCTTAAATTTTTACTTTTCTTTTTTTTTAGAGACCAAATTTTTAATTTTTAGTTCTGTCATGCTTCACCTGTCATTGCCTTTTGTTCTGAAAGGTGTTTTGATAAATAAACCTCAATATTTGAAATGCTTCGGCTTTTTTGTTCCATTTCGTGAGATAGTTGCCTGTTAAAACATTTACTTGTTTCAAAACAGGATGACGCTTGTGTAAATGCTTCCCTGTGTGTAGCTGCCCATTTAATGCTAGTCTGAGCAGTCAGTATGTGGAGGTGAAGCACACTAGGATGTTTGGTTCCCCTGGGATTGGATAGGGAATAAATTAACTGGGAAAGATGAGATTTTATTGATCCCCCAAGAAGAAATTTAGGTGTTGCAATGGCAGGGCAAGATGGTGTCAAAAGAATATACAATTGCATATAAGAAAAGGCTCAAGCAATATTTACATTTGCTGCACAAAACTTGAATATCTAAAGTGGGGAAAAAGATGCAATGTGGAGTGAATGTACATTATGATTATGTACATAATGGATGCTGACAAATCCAATAAGGGTGTTGCTCTTTAGATAAACCAATATCTACCAGAAGGTGGAAGTGACTTCAGCCCTTCTTGTTCATGGCCAGTTTATTGTTCAAGTGAACACCCAGGTACTTGTATCCATCCGAACCTGGAGCCTCCACTGTTCTTTATTCACAGTGGGGCTAACTTTACGAAACACTGACAGTAATGTTTTACTCAAAACATGCAAAGTAAACACGGTCACTTGAAACTAATTGAAAACACATACACATATCCAAATAATCATGTATTTGTAGAATGAATGTCACACAAAGAAAACAAATAGCCTAACACTGCTGAAGAACACTGCATGTTTCATGTAAGTTTGCTACAAAGTAAACTTTATTTCTTGGTTATGAGAGTGGTGCTCAGTCCATATGTCAACGTAGCATACCACATAATTACACACACAATTTTAAAGTGGACAAGTGACCGTACTGTCCCAAAGCTGCTTAACTATAAGTTTGAGGTATCCACGAGCTCTCAGAGGACCCTCCCCCCTCGTTGACGTGGAAGGTCATCACCGGAAGAAGGTCACAAGCACGACATCCAAGATGGCGACTCCCTTGTGTCAGTGTTATCAGGTGAGTGCTTGGAGCCATTTGCTCAAAATATGAATATTTAAACACCCTGAAATAATAAGGAGAGAACGTAAGCGATATGTCTTAAACTGTCGGATTGGTCACTGGTAATAAATGCCAAAAATGTATCTTACTGATGCGCTAAACTTAGCGATAGCTAGCTAAGTTAGCTCCATGAATGTGAAGATATCGAGCCTGCGTTTAGACTGTGACGTTCAGGACAACCTCGGGACTCGGATTTTTAAAATATATTGAATGTTCATGTATGTTATTTGTTTTGGATGGAGGTATCATTTTTACTTGTGGCATGCCATGCTCATAATTGCAAGACAGAGTTTCATCTAAAAATAACAAGATTGATGACATGATAACATGATTACCATTGTCACACTCAATTCAAGAATTTCTCTTTGTCATGATGTCACTACCCGAGTAGTCAAGTGTGAGCCTGTGCATCTCTCAACAGATATGTGTAAGAAGAGGTTTGGTAGCGTTCCCTTCCCATTACTTGCTGCTTCCCAACAGACCCAATGTCTACAGGATACATGGGCTACTCACAAGCTCTCCACAGGTACCAACACCTGACATAAGATGTCTTACTGCTAGAACACTGGATATTTTGAGGCTGTATTGTGCATGTTATGTGTCCGTGTCTGCCTTCCTCTATGGAGAAGTGTGTTAAACCCTGAAATGATCCACTTTTATTTTGCAATATGAATGTGTGTTTATTTTTACCTAGAAAACAAGCACAATTATATTACTATTGTAATAACAAAACAACACCTGACAATAAATATGCAGCATAGACTCTGAAGGAGTCTCATCATAATTGTGTTCTAGATTTAAATCTACCACTTTTTGTAATCTTGAGTTTATAAGTAATACTATGAACATAATATGTTTAAAAGGTTTAATAGAAGTGGTCCAGACAAGCTTTAATTGCATTCATCCCAATGTGGCATTTTTGTTTAATTTCATCAAGGCACCTCAGTCACCCCTACTACAGGTACGGTATATGTCAGGGGAGAGGGGTGGTGGCAGAAAAGGTTTCCTGGGGGAGTTTTTGGACAACCTTAAACAAGAGCTAAACAAGAATAAGGAAATGAAGGACAACATCAAGAAGTTCAGGGAAGAGGCCAAAAAGCTCGAAGAGTCAGATGCTCTAAAACAAGCTCGTAGGAAATATGTAAGTATTTGGCTGCACGCACATGCATGTTATTATGCAAGTCTGAATGCTCATCTTGAGACTTTTTTCTGCTCCTTTCCAGAAAACTATAGAGTCTGAAACAGCGAAGACCTCAGAAGTTCTCAAGAAGAAATTGGGAAACATTTCTGAGACAGTTAAGGAGGTAAATATGATATTGACTTGTTGTACTGTATGCATGCTGTTCACTGTGCATTCACTCTTAATATGTATATGTTTGTCTGTGTGTGTGGACAGGGGCTTGAAGAGGTCAGTCGTACAGAAATTGGGAAGAAAATCAAAGAGGGAATGGAGGAAGCAGCCAAAACGGCCAAGACCTCTGCAGAGAGTGTCTCTAAGAGTGGAGAGATGTTGGGGAAGACCGGCGCATTCAAGGCAATATCTCAGGTATGCACTCTCTGAGAGTTTCTTTATTTGTTAAAAGCTAACTGAAGCTCTGCTAAACACAGTAATGATGCATGTGCATGCTTAATGCAATACCATTTTGTATACGCAGTAATTTAAAAACACCCAGGTGTTGTACTGGAGGTAAATATTTAATAAGTAATGTTCTATTCTAAAGTCATAAAAATGACAGATTGGGGCTGTCAAATGACAAACCTGAACATTTCTTGTTTCTTGCTTGTTCTACAATTTGTTCTGTTTTCAGGGCATGGAGAGTGTGAAGAAAGAAATTGGCGACTTGGGTGACACTGGACCATATCGGCCTCCTGCCAGACTCCGTAAGAGGAGTGAGTTCTCCTCCAAGGGGGCAGGAGATGACAGCAAGGTCTTCGAAGCCAACGAGTACGTGAGTGCCCTCTGTTTGCCCTGATACTGAGAAGGGAAATCCCCTCCAGTTCAGAGATAACTAGTATGACATGTTTGGTCTCTCGCTGTCTGATCAGTGTTAATAAAAATCCAATAAGTTCAGTCTAAACCTCAAAGCTGTGTCTCGTCCGGAATTAAGAAATTAACAATATTATTTCTGAAAGTGGAAAATTGTCATTGTACGCTCTATCAAACGCCCCACGAGTGTAAGGAATCACAGTTTGGAGAGAAAAGCTAATTGAAAATGCTAATATTTGGGGTTGTTACATTTACATCAAGATGATTGCTCTTACTTTAGTGTCATTTTTTCCTTTTTGAGTTCCTCTGGTTAATTGTAATGCTCAGCTTGAGTGTTGCAAAAATGACAGCTTCACTTTGTATGTTCCCCAGGGAAGCTATGGGTGTGGTGCTCCACAAAGACTCAAAATGGTACCAGCAGTGGAAGGACTTCAAAGACAACAATGTGGTCTTTAACAGTAAGGAGCAACAAATGTCTTAATTCTTTCTCTTGTTTTTTTTTCTGCTACTTACCCAGCAGTCTGCCCTCTTATATAAATAATACGGAGTCCAAGTCAGCTAGCACAGAGTCGCAGTTAAATGTGGAACTTGTGTGGAAAAGAGCTATGAACTGATTGGGTAACCCTCTGTGTACCAGTTAAGTGGTGATAGTTGGAGGGAATCCATTGTTTTCATGTCGGGGGTTTTTACAGAGCTCTGGTTAGGCTCATCAAAGATGCCTAAGTAATGCAACTGTGCCTGGGCTTGGATGGTATACCTGTCCCTCAGGTTTATGAAGTTCCACTAGTAAGAATGTTAGGCAATACAGTGATGCTTTGGGCTCATATAGAGACTCTGTAAAAATGGGTCTTTATAAATGCGCATAACTAAGTTAGTTGACATTACGCCCATTAGTTCATATGTTGATGATTTGTAATGTTTCGTGTGAAAAGTTACCTGCATTGCAGCTCAGACACTGAGCATTAGCATTTTTTTAAAACACTATATGTCTGCTTTCAGTTAATCTCTTCAGCAGATGGCTGAAATGATGCCTTTAACTGCTCCAGTGATATTGGTAGTGTACGGTGTCATTCACTGATCATCTGTGGCTTTGTAATTTAACAGACAGGACAACCACACAACTGACAAAGTCCTTTAATCCTGTGCTGCATTCAACTTTTCTTGAGATGCTCATGGAGCTCTCCCACCCCACTTCATTCATCAAGGAATACGTTTGTCATACGATGATTCATCAGTCACTTAGCAGCGCTACTCGGCAGTCTTTTGCTGAACCTCAGCTTTTAGCCTTGTCTACGCTTACTTTGTCTAGGAGGCCCTGTGGGAATTCAATTTTGGACAGGAAAAATTATGTCTAACTTTTGTACATGAACTTATACATTTGAAAAGAGGCATTAGGGAATTCCAGAGAATGCATTATGTCACTGGAACGTCTTGAGAAAACTAGAAACTCAAGCTTGTGTGTGTAAAGCAGATGCAGACAATCAACTGACATTTTGATTTGACATGCTCTCATTTAACGTCTACTGCAGGGTTCTTTGAGATGAAGATGAAGTATGATGAGAGCGACAATGCCTTCATCAGAGCGTCCCGTGCTGTCACTGATAAGATGACTGACCTCATAGGTGAGAGACCTGTGGTGTGATAATCAAGCTGTAACACAGACAACAACTGTCAGGATTTTTTTCATTTCATTTTTAAAAGAGGCATTTTTTTATTTTTAGTTTCATGCTTAGTTAAGTTATTGAGATATGTTGATATGATTTGATGTCCTGTCAAAACTAGTTTTGATCCCTGTTTTGTATTCAATAGCTCTGGATTATTTTTTAAAACCATCTTAAACCTGTTGTGTATGGCCGTGTGTTTTAATATATGCTGTATGTGTGCCTGTGTGTACAGGTGGGCTGTTTTCAAAGACAGAGATGTCCGAGGTATTAACAGAGATTCTGAAGGCGGACCCTTCGTTTGACAAAGATTCCTTTCTTAAGCAATGTGAACGAGATATCATCCCCAATATACTGGAGGTATATAACTGCACAGTAAAGAGTTTCTGTTTTTTTGTATAACACAGTATTCTAGTGGATGCAATTAAGATTAATATTTTGTGACAACACTGAAATGGAGAGCAGCCACTTATAAACTGATCAGCCACAACATTAAAACCACTGACAGGAGAAGTAAGTAAGGCCCATGTCCATTCTCTGATGAGTCACAACTGTTTTGGAGGCACAAGGGAGACCTACACAATATTAGGAAGGTCATAATGTTATGCCTGATCAGTGTAATAATGTATTATAAAAGTGTATAACAAGTTGAGCTGTACTGCGTGTTTTTACGAACACAGCCTGGAAGTTTCCTTTTTAACACTTTGTTCTGGTTTCAAAGGCAATGATTAGAGGGGAGCTGGAGGTACTGAAGGACTGGTGTTATGAAGCGGTAAGGCCTTTCTCTTGGATGCTCATAGACCAAACATACATACACACTTTAACTGCCCTATAGCACTGTAGTACCTTGATTGACAGTTTCTCACACAGTGTCTGCAGTCCTTTTTTATTATCTGTTTAGTCATATTGCTGTTTTCTTTTTGTCCTTCACTGGGTTTGCAGACATACAGCCAGCTGGCACATCCCATACAGCAAGCCAAGGCCATGGGACTTCAATTCCACTCTAGGATCCTGGACATTGACAATATTGATGTAAGTCACTGGAAACTTTCTCTCTTCTGTATAAACGTTCAGGCTCAGAGTGTTGGACAGCCCCTGGAGTCAGGTTTAAAGTCCTAATATTTCACCAGTTTACAACCAGTTGTAAACGTGAGTCAGCTTTATTGGCCAAGTAAATATGCATTTTGTCCTCTGCATTTAATCAATCCACTTGGAGCTGTGGGCAGCAAGTTGAGGGGTTGGGTGCCTTGTTCAAGGACACTTCAACTAATGGATGTAGACCATACAGTCCCAAGTCCACATCTTTAACCATTACTCCACAGCTCCTCCAGCACGGCTCTGAAATCTGCTGTCATCTTTTTTTAACTGTATTTTTAATCTGTATTAAAAATACATATTGTTAAGGTCGACTATTTTGTTTCCATCAAGTATAGTTTTTATTTTAAATGATTAATTGATATATTTGGAGCTTCTTTATGAATTGAAATCTGTCTTAAAGCCAAGTTTATTGCTTCAGTAAGGGATTTGTTTCTTCTCCTCCAGCTTGCCATGGGTAAGATGATGGACCAGGGTCCTGTGTTGATTATCACTTTCCAAGCTCAGCTTGTCATGGTGATCCGAAACACCAAAGGAGATGTGGTGGAAGGAGACCCTGTAAGTTACACACAAGAAAATACAAACACACCTCAGCTGCAGATTTGTTAGTTCTGCCATATGATCAAAGTAAAGAGACATTTGAAGACAACAGATTATGTTGTATAATGTTATGCAACTAATACACAGATTTAGCTGGCACATATACACACATATTCACACACCAGTACCACACACTGGGAGCAACTGGGGGTTCAGTGTCTTGCTTAGGGACACTTTGGCAGTGGCACCACTAACCCTCTCGGGGCACCACTAACCCTCTGGTTCGTGGACCACCCTCTCTACCTACTGAGCCACAGCCTCCCCCAAATGCAAATTAAATGATTTGTAATCAGGAATCATTTATTTTCAAGATACAGTTTTAGCTTAATCTGTACAACTGATTTTTCGTCATTGGTTGCAAATATCTATATTTGTCTCGCTTATTCATGTTTTTTGGCCTGAGGCAGGGACACTGCACACATTGTCGCATTGTGGTATCTACTGCTTGATCAAAAGGAACAATACAAATAAATTAATTAATTTTAAAAAAAAAAAGTACATACTGGAACTATAGGACAAGGACACTGAATGTGGCATAGATCAAGCTAAAAGGTTTGAGATAAAATCTTAAAATCATTTCCAAATGTCTAATCTACCTGTTCGTATTTATTCTTCCAGGATAAAGTGCTCAGGATGATGTACGTGTGGGCTCTATGCCGAGACCAGGAGGAGCTGAACCCATACGCTGCCTGGAGACTACTTGACATCTCCGCTTCTAGCACAGAGCAGATCCTCTAAGACTCTTTGATACGCACAAAACACACTCTCCTAAGGAGAGAATGTACTTAACCTGAACAGGCTGCAGAGGACTCCAAAATATTTTTGTAGAGAAACATTGCTGTTGCTGAACACTATAGGTGCTTTGCAGTCTCTTTTTAACTTACTTACCACTTACTTTGGACTCACTCTTTCTTATTCCCGGCTATTCCTCTGAATCACACTAGAGGGCAGTAGACTACCAACAAATTAACCCAAAGCACTTTCTGCAGTGCCTGCCTGGCTTGGCAATTCTGAATCAGTTTGGTGCAGCACTGCCTTTCTGGTCTAAATAACATTATTTAACAATTTTATAATGAACAGGAGAAAGATGGCATGGAGAAAAAAGATGCAAGGGTTGTTTTGTAACTGAAATCCTGTGCTGCCACCTTCCTCTAATCAGTCCTTCAGTCTCTTTCTCTATGAAGTGGTGGTGGTGGTGGGTGGCATTGGTGCCAATCAGGGCTCCCCCATCCTTAATCTGTAATTCTTCTTTGTATCATAATTGTTTAATGTAATAGTTAAACTGTGAGAAAGTCTATATTTATTATGAAAAATAAACAATAAACACTGTTTTCACATCAACAGACATTTCTGTTAAGAAAAAAAACTCTATCAAACTTTTATAGCCTCTGCCCTACAAATGGTTAAGCCTCCTTCAGTTTATTGTCACGTGATTACTCCTAGGGCAGTTGCTAATTATTTTTTTAAATTAAATCCTCGAATGGGATTTCGATGGCTATAGTATTTCCTTTGGGAAAAATGTTCCTTCCGAGTCATCTTTGCTGTTTAATTTCCAGAGCAGAACTAGAGCACTCATTTGTTTTGAGTGAATTTCCACTTCCTTTGCAAAAGTGGTTTTAGTCTGGATCACACTCAAAATATCCCAGCCTGAACATGACCTTTACGGTGGCTGCGCCATGGTCTTGACATAACAGTTTTAAAGGTCCTCATTAGCTGCATATGGTTCATAATAACACAAGAAAGTACATAAGAACAAAGAGCAGTATCACATTGAGCCTTTGTGCAAGCCAACATGAAATCATAGGTACATTTTCATTCTCTGTATTCAGATTATTTTTATTGTTTAATTTGTCATTGCCTCAATTAAATTGCTGAATTGCAATCGGTGTAATAACTCTGTTTTGGTCACCTGTTGCATCTGTTTTTTACTTTTAAGTCATTCTAGCTCTTCAAAAATATGTTTTAAAGTTCCTCTGGTTCCTTGTTACCCTGCGTGAGATTCCACATGAGACT
Organism: Chelon auratus; assembly: GCA_030220025.1. NCBI lineage: Eukaryota > Metazoa > Chordata > Actinopteri > Mugiliformes > Mugilidae > Chelon > Chelon auratus. The sequence goes on along the minus strand of JASGAT010393281.1, from coordinate 4,927 downwards.
CTGGTCTTCGTTAAGTCCTTGTTCTTTTACTTTGCATGTGTTCTGGGTACAGGGTGTAATCACACCAGGGTAGCTGTTCATCATGTGTGGCAGCAGTCTCAGATGGTGTGACGCTGAGCACTGTTGCATGAATTTGGACGGGTCTGGTCGCAGAGCAGAATTGATTACAGCAGCCTTGGGTAAGAAGCTAGCGGGCGGCTTATAAACAAGCTTGCATGTTGTTCGTGCCGGCGTGTGTTCTGGATGTCTGCCTGCACGCGCAGAACACCAGCTCCACCATCCCACCGCTGTCCTGGATGATGGATCCTGACTGTTGCTGAGGTGTGCTGAGGTTGCAGCTCCCAATTGTAGTGCTCATCGCTCAGGATGCACCCCTGCAGCTTCACGCACACACTCGGCTCACCGCATGAGCATTCAGAGGAGGCGCCCTGGAGAAATCCTAGCCATAGATTGTAGTTCCTGTCAAGAGAGCTGCTAACCAGAAAAAGATCATGCTCACATTTGTGTGTTTGTGCTTTCACACTGGTTTGGCTTGCGAATGATTGAATAGCTCTCAAGCAGTGTGATAATTAGCTTGCAGTGTCAAAAAAAATCAATTCATCCTTGATTGAATGATTTCTTGTCTAAAAGGTTGCTGCTTTAATGCATCTACTTCAGCTGAAAGTAGGTTGCACACGAGCATGCTGTAACATGAAAGCCAGTATTATAATATTTTGAGCTTATTGCAGAAAATACAATTTGGACTCAAATATATGATCCTTTTCTCATATGACTTCAATCCTCTGGCCTGAAAAAGCTGCATTTATTTTACTCATTTAAATGTGTAATAAGGACTCATATACACAGGTACGCATGGGTAATTAACAGTTTAGTGAAGGGAATTCAACAGGGACACTTTGGTCTGTATCAAACATGAAGATCTCACTGAGGAGCACGAAAGGTAACATCTTTGCAGCTGGTCAACCGGGGGCTGCTCTCCCATGCATATTTCCTTACCCAGACACGCACAAACACACACACACACACACACAGAGAAGTGATGCTAGGTCAAAGGAAGTCAAGGAAGTAGGACAGAAGTGTCACATGCGCTCTCTCACTTGATGAGTGAGTGCTGACATCCCGCCATGGCCCGGGATCCAGGTTGGCAGCTGCAGCTGGACTTCCAAGCTGAGTGACGGCAGCACAAGAAAAAGGCAACTTGTGAAAACAGAAAACATGATCATTATGTATGCAACTACATTCAATTAAATTCTAAAATGAATTAACGGTGAACAACACACATGAAAGAAGAAATGATACAAAAGCCTTCAGGGTGATGCCATTAACTGATTGGGGTGTTCACGTTCCCTGCACTTCTGGTTAAGGTTGTATTATTCTTTGGCGATCACATTCATCTTTATGTCTCTGAACACAAATTTCTGAACACATGTCAGGTGTTTCTTGCCTGTCAGTTGTCCTTTTATTTCACCATCCGCCCCATTTCCTTTCTTCTCTGTCATCCGTCGGATGGCTCATTAACTATGCTGTCCTTGAGCCCCCCTGACACCCTTATCTCCTTTAGGGTGATTTAACCAGCATTTTCTCTAGTCCTGCTTCCATCTAATTATCTATTTTATTAAGATTCGCTGTTGAGACTAAACTATACAGTTTGACCATACTGGATTTTGTGAACTTATCAAATCCAAGCAGACTACAGAGGCAGGCAACGGTACATCTCACTTCCAAGCTGCAAAGAAAAAACAAAAATTTTATGCATCAGATGTTTTCGGATGGGCTTAATGCAACATGACATTGTTCTTACTTGATCTGAACTTCAGCGCTGGCTGCCACAGCAGCTCTCTGATGTGCACAATGCACAGTAAGTATTTTGGAGCTGAAATGAAGGTCGCCAAGTGTGTGTTAGTGTGATTGTGTATGTATGGGTGCTCGCTCTGACCCAGATTCAGCAGTGCAGTGGGACACTGTGCCGACATGTCAATTCATGGGCACAGAGGAAGGAGTACGCACACACAAGCATTCATACGGGTGTTCGTACAGCAGTCCAGGGGAAAGTTCAGGAGGGTGTCCCGGTGAGAGAGGGATTATGCAGGACAGTGATGTGTGTCAGGAAGCTGCTGGAGCACTGTGTTTGGAGAGAGGGCAGCTGGGATCCTTTCTCTCTTTGTAAAGAAAGTGAAAATGAGTGCCCAGGGGGTTAATTAATGGAAAAAAACTTGTCTTTCTTCTGCATGAGCCACATGTGCTATTATTGCTTTGTTGTTTGTTCTCAGTGCCTGTCCCCAAACCAGGTCCAACGTCACAAGGTCCAGGCCACCTGCTAACCATTAGAGGATTTCAGCCCAGATGTATTCTTGTCTGGGCACGTAACTCATTCGCAGTCACATTTTCCATCTCTTCACACTGGTTGCTACCACTACTTGCCCAGACCAGACTCCTGTCATTGTAAAATAATGTATGCATTGTTAAAATGAATGAATTAGCACTTCTCTTACTTCTCTCTTAGTAATAAAGACTTTTGTTGTTATTTAATACAAAACAATGTAATTGTGTATTTGTCTTTTTTTTTAAATAATTTTTAATATTAGCTCTTTGTGTTAAAACTGAGTGGCAGGAACTGTGTAGGAGTTAGATTCATCATGAAACTGTGTCCAGTTATTACAAAGAGTGGTTTATTTACAGAAAGTTCCACAATGCTACGCATGTAACCACAAATATGGACAAAAACAGCCCATAACAGCCAAAAGTCATTCATTCAATATGTGTTATCTATCCCAGCTGTCATTGTTTGACAAGGTCGCCAGTATGTCGTAGGCCTAATATAGAAAGACAAACAAGCATTCACACCACTGGCAAGTTTAGAATCACAGATTAACTAACATGCATGTATTCAGACTGTGGAAGGGCCCATGAATTTTTTTTTTCCATGCACTGGCATGGATAGGGGCCGACTGACATTGAGAGTGTACAGGGCCCAGAATTTGGTGCTACGCTACTAGTGATCACAACTACAAGAATAAGATCGAAAGCAGCTTGTTAGCCTCAATTTGCCAAAGGAAAAAGAAAATACAGTCTCTTAGCTCTGAACTGACAAGGCTTTAAGTCTTTATGCAATATGGCTGTGTTGGTAAAAAGTGCTAAAAATGAGGGCAGCTGGATTTGCTTGAGATTGTTAAAGATGCAGCCAGGGCATTTGATCTATAATGATGACCTCAGACGTCCACCAGTCTACTACATACACTACATACGTTTGCAAGTTAAATGGTGGTGTCGCCAAAATGGCAATAAAAAAAAGGAGAGAGATATTCTTACCTTGTGTATCTAGGCATGTATGTAGTCTGTTCTTATTTTCCCAGGTTGATATAGTGGGCTCCACTTCAGGCAGCTGGAGCTTATTTTTGCTAAGACACTGTCATTAAGGTCTGAGTGATATGGACTCTGAAATAATTTTTCTGCTTAATTGTTAAACTGTAATTTTTCAAATCTGCAAACGTGGAACTCAGTTTCCAAAGTTTCCCCCTGTACCGAGCAGGAGGCACAAATGTTTCATTGTCAAATAAAACCAAAACATCTGCATAGCTAGATATTATTGCGGCTAACTGATGAAATGTGTTGATTTTCTAATGAACAGACCAATCATTAATTAGCTGCTCAGTCCTCTTATGATTCCCGTGCAATACATTTGTTAATAACAATGTTTCTATGAACTTTTTTTTTTCTTAGATAGGACAAAAAAAAAAAGCTTCTTCGGGGTGAGGACAGGTCAGTAATAGATTGTTGAGACTTTTGTTTGGGGATATTGCCACACATTAAAAATTGCATTTATCTGTTAAAGGTTATCTTCTTCATCTTTTCATAAAACTGGCCTTGTTATTGCAACTCTAATAGACTTGGGTTCTAATATTGAGACGCTGCCCTACCATGAAAGTCAGTGGTCAATATGTCCTTATCTCATTTTCATATATCTCTCGAGTCCCCTGAGATCAAACAGTGATATCAGACGGAGGAGGAGAGCCAACTTACAACATGTGTTATGAAAGAATCACCAGTCCTTTAATAAAAATGAGAGGGAACAAGGTAGAGATGTGCGGCCACTGGAAGAACAGACAGAAAGGGAAATGCTGAAAGGACTAACAGGTAGACAGACAGCACTTGCTAAGCATTGTAAATGAGTGGCAAAGCCGGCCGCAAATTTATGTATGGTTGTGTGGGCCTGTTCAGCAGTAATAGGCAGTGAGTGCTCTAACCAGCCCCCGTCTCTCCAAAACATGCACGTCCAGAGACCAGTGGACGTGCTGGAACTCCCCGAGCCAGCATTACAGCATAAACGTGGGATGATGGCTCTTAAAGAATGAATGTGTCAGACACAGCTTTGCGTGTCTGCATACACTGCTGCTGATAAACGCTCACCAAGGCTGGCTCACTCTCAGCGTGGGCACTGGTCTTGAAACACCTCTTTCTCACAAGTTCTTTTCAGCTCTCGTGTCTTCATGAACAAGGCTCTCCCCTGTTTCTTTGACTTTCAGTTTCATTTTCAGATACATTTAAATCAAATTCATCTAATAAATGATCAGCAGATTCTGAAAAGCTCTAATATATAATGATCCTTTCTCTTTCTTATTTGTCAGTCACCAATCGGTCACAGTGAATATTTCTTTGGCATGAAACTAAAGAAAAGAAATGCAGGTTAGTCAAACTTCATTAAGTGGGATCTACATTTTTAGCTCACATCGTTTCATGCATTTAAAACTAAGTTGTATCCAAATAGTACAATAAGTAGAAAATCTGCTTTCTGCAAGTTTACCCAGTTAACTGCAGGTGTTAAGTGTGGTATGTTTTTTCTGCTGCTGATGCCCAAATCTGGTAATTGGCTTCCTAATAATGACCAAAATAGGAGGCTGTATAGTTAACGGACTGGCAAGTTTTATCA
>JASGAT010393280.1:0-16994 GCA_030220025.1 Chelon auratus | reverse complement strand
GTGAAGCATCATGGGAGGTGGCAGATGGGCGAGCTGGCCGCGGGCCGACCAGTGACACACACACCCACACACACACACACACACACACACCATGGAACAAAGCTTCAGCTTAAACACACTGGTGAGTCCTGAGTGTGTTATTATGTGTGTGTGTGTTTACGTGTTCTTCTTATGTTGTGGGGACGTCACATGAAAACTTTAGGATTAGTTTAAGATTGAAACTGTTCAACGTGAAACTGATGACACTTCTCTATATGCAGAGCTAACATCTGAGGCCAGGAAGGAGAAGCAGTAGCTGTAGTAAAAGTTTTAAATATGAGCTTTATTGCATAGTTAATAATAATAATAATAAATGTTAACAGGTGCTTTTCACAGGGAAAATAAACAGAAATAAAGTGTTCCCTCTATTCCTTCCTTAAATAACGTCAGTGATTAAGGTGGATTTATTCGATCTCTCTTTATCGGCGTCTCTGCCCCGTCTGCCGGGGGGACAGAGGGTCTCTTATCCTCCTGCACGGTCAAACACTCGAGGATCTCCTCATGTAAATGAGCCGAGTAACAAACGCTGCATTCAGGCTCCAGGCAGCGATGGTAAATCTGAGTTCTTCTGCCTGGAAACAGAGTTCAGCTCAGCTGTGAGGTGTTTTTAATACCAGGGCACCTCCAACACATTATTGTCCTCGGACTGCCCCCCCCCACCCCTCCACCACCAGCCCCCACCCGCCCCCGTCTAGTAATAAACAGCTCATGTGTGCTAACTGTCCACCTGAACACCAACAGAACCACTGACCACGTTCTTTATGATTAAAGTGAATCAGATGTTGGACAGAGCTCTCTCTGCGTTAGCTAAGTTAGCTGTTTGTTGCTGGAGACGAGGCATCTTCGACTTGTCTTCCACCAAAGTTTATTTTAAAAAAAAAATAAAGCACTTTCAGCTGTCTCCATCTTTGCGCAGTTGCCACGGGTACCGATGCTAGGCAACTGCTTCCTCCTAGCATCCACTGAGGCTAGCCGTTTAGCAAGCTAACCGGGTGACTAATGTAGAAAATGAAAGGATGAGCCCGTCTGGAATATTGACATATTTTATCAGACATGTTATAAAATGAAAACTTTATTCGACAAAATTACAAAATATGAACCGGCTGTCCAAATTCAGCGTTTCTGAAACACGTCAGCAAACGCAACTCGTGAACTCTGAGCTAGCATCAAGTTACAAGGTCGTGAATATCGTAAGCTGTTCACAAGAGGGGACCAACGATTTAGATCAAACATAAAAGATCTCCAACGTTAACATTTCACGTCAGACGATCATACGTTAGCTTAGCTTAGCTACGTTAGCTTAGCTTCTTGGAAATGTTGTCTCAGCCGTTGTGTTGCTGCTTCTCCTCTGGTTCTGGATCTGGTCGTACATTGAAGATGAGTTTAGTTCATGAATCGGGTTCTTACCGTCAGATAACGTCACTGGATGGATTTAGAAAGTCAACACTTTATATTAAAGTTTGTCTCTTTGTCCATATTTGAACATTATTATTTATTTTTTATCAGTTGATGAAACAGTAAAACATTTCCTCATAGTTCATAGTTTAATTTTGTTGTGAGAATTGACTTCAGTCAGTGAATATATTCAGTATTTCTTCATAGATTGTAGATTCAATTGAGCACATGTCAGGTAAACACATGCAGCCAGTCAGAGACCTGACTATCCCCATGTTGTCATATATATTGACGTTTGTTTTTAGAGAATAAGTCCAACTTCCTGAACCCCTGTGTTGGTTTTGTGCAGAAGAAGCTGGCGGCTGAACCCGACTACACCGACGTGTCTCTGACGGCGGCGGAGCGCGTCCGGGCGCTGGCGAAGATGGGATGCAGCGTAGAGATCAACCAGGACATCACGCCCAGACGCTACTTCCGCTCTGGAGTGGAGATGGAGCGCATGGCGGCGGTTTATCTGGAGGAGGGCAGCCTGGAGAACGCCTACGTCCTCTACACCAAGTTCATCACGTGAGACGACACCTTGACGTAGCAGACGCCAGGACGGGACATGTGGCGTGGCTTCGCTTTGTAACTGATGCTTTTTGTGCTCAGTCTGTTTGTAGAGAAGCTGCCCAGTCACAGAGACTACCAGCAGTGTTCAGCCGTCCCAGAGAAACAGCTCATCATGAAGGTAACTGTTTAGTTTGTCCTCACACTTGAAGCTAGTCCTCAGACTTCTTCTCTGAGGTTTTCAGACTAGCCAATCTGTGGATCTGGAGACGGTTCCTAGTCTTCTAGACCGAGTCCTTTCACCCAGAGCTGCTTCTTAGATCTTTGGAGGTCTACGAGGCCAGTGTTAATTTAGTTAACAATTGGATTGGATAAGGGGCGTTAGCCTATCTGATCTCAGTTAGCATTAGCTACCAAAGCTAGCAAGCTGCTACAAGCCCTGTGGCGACAAATTAGGTGGAAGAAGCATCAACCTAATACTGCCTCCAGAACTTTACTAGTTACATGAAGTTATTGTCTCCTGACGTTTTACTGACACAGTGGACAGTAGAGTGGATAATGGATTAGCATTTAGCATTTAGCTAAAACTGTCCATAAATGTAGTTCCTGGAATGAATCCTTGTTGTGAACGCTAAGACAATAATGAGCTTAAGACAGTGAAGGGACGTCTAACGTTTACTCTCTCGTCTCTGCAGAAACTTCAGGAAGTTGCGTTTCCTCGTAAGGACGAGTTGAAGAAACGTCTTCAGGAGAAATACAACAGGGAACACACCGAGTACCTCAGAGCCCAGGTCAGTGTGTGTGTGTGTGTGTGTGTGTGTGTGGTCCAATCAGATTACACCGTGTGTTTGATTGGCAGCTTGTGGTTTAGCTGTTAATCAGATTAAATGACAGATTGATTGACGGGTTATTTTGGTCTCAGAGCTCTCATACAGGCAGCTGTTAGTGTTATCTGTTCAATAAAACTCTGATTGTTGATTATATCGTGAGGAGTATGGGTATTATCCAGTGGAATGGGCTGTACATGGTGAGTAGATATGACATGTATGATTTTAATGTGTTAGCATACAGTGTACTTGTCACGTAACAATCTCCTCCTCCACATTGAAGCGTAAGGTCTTTGAGACTTTTAACAAGTAGTTTATGGATCTTAAGACCAGTCACATGCTTTATATTTATCTGAGTGATGCAGATTTATAATTTAAACCAGAGGTGCACAATACGTTGATCGTGACCAACTGGTAATGCGAGCAGATTGCGTGGTAAAGCGATTTAGATGTTAGTCCATCATCTATCCATCTGTCATTACGGAATTTGACACTTGGTTGACGTACAATACGATGACGGCTAGTCAGGCGCATGTGCCGTCAAACGTGTGAACTGCTGCAAAACTCTAGCGAGCTAAATTGTTAGCCTTCCAATTTAAATCGACAGAAGAAGAGCTTTAGAAATAAGTGTTGGACCAAGTAAGAAACCAATAATGTACCACTTCCATCTGGAATGGGAGGAGGAATATGTTGAATTGTATTATGCTAATAATATACAGTATATACACTGTGTGGGCACCCCTGATTTAAGCTATCCTTTGCTTATAAACTTGCTAACATAAGTTAGCGCTATTGTTTGTAAAGTCAAAGAGTAGAGTTTTATACGTTACCCCAGGTTCAATGGTTCTGCTGTTTCCTCAGAGTCAGGCGGTGGTAGTGGATGGGTGTGGCCAGCACCTGCAACGGCTCTCCCTATTGGACGAGGACAGGAGACGGCTCCTCCTACTGGAGGAGGAGAAGCAGCGCGTCGCCGCCCTCCGACGCATGCAGATCGAATCAGAACAGTTTCGATACTTCGAGGACCAGCTGAGGCGTCAGGAGCTGGCCAATAGGAGAGGAGAGGAGGCGGAGCAAAAGGTAGCAACACCTGTGTTCACGCTATCACTACTTCAATGTTTACTCGTACTGTTGCTACTACTGCTACCAGTAGAACCAACACAGCGGCTAATAATGCTGAAGATTTTACAAGTCCAAGTATTTACATTACAACCACCACTAGTGCTCTACTACTATGACTACATAGTACTACTTCTTCTACCACCAGTAATTAATTCCAATACTTCTGCCTTTACTGTTTCCAAAAGTTTTTTTTTAGTTGCATTAGCTGTATTGTTGCAGTACCGTGTTTCTCCTGCAGGCGGACACCAAAGTGCCTGAGGTCACGGATGGCTCCTGTTTGTCTCAGCGGCCAATCAAAGCCAGCGTACGATCACAGAGGGTGGACCCAAACAGAAACAGACCGCCTGCTCCGGTCAGCCAACCGGCCGCCACGTTGGCGGGAGTACACGGTAAGTACAGACAGGAAAGAGATGAAAGTATGAACAATCTATATTTCAGCCACCAGGGGGAGCTCCACTTTAGAGGAGCTGTCATGGCGTCCACAAGTTGAACTAATCTGGACCAATGGGACCAAAACATAACACAGAGTTTCCCTAACGTTTACAAACAACGTCCAACTCTTTGGTTACTCCTCCCACCGCTCCTCCTGTAATTTACTGTGAATGTTAATGTGAATTTCTGTATGAACTGTGCAGGTCAGAGGGTCGAAGGTCTCAGGCGGGTGGTCATTCCCAGAGATCTGACCTACCGTTTCCTTTTGTTGGCCGACTCCAACACAGCCAGAGGAATAGAAACCTGTGGAGTCCTCTGCGGACGACTGGTGAGATGGCTTTCTGTTTGCGGGATGTTTGCTAATTAGAAGGTTTGTTATAGGTTATCATAAGGAAAATATGCAGGAAATATGACTGCATGGCTGCCTACCGCTCCAGTTATGAGTTCATACATGACAAAATAAGGCTGATTTGATTTGAAAATATGGAGGACAAAACTTGTTCTTTGTAAATGTCTGATGACTGGCAGCTAAATAAGTGAGCACTGATTCTGTGACTGTCTCTCGCCCTCAGACGCACAATGAGTTCGTTCTTACTCATGTCGTGATCCCAAAACAATCAGCTGGTCCAGATTTCTGCGACATGGAGAACGTGGAGGAGCTGTTCAGTTTTCAGGACCAACAGAACCTGCTGACACTGGGTTGGATCCATGTATGGTCACATGCTAATCACATGCTAAACACATGCTAACTAAACTCTATGTTAAATGAAAGTTAAGGTAATGCTAACACAAGCTAACTGCAACGAGTTTTTTAAATACTCAAAATACTCCATTACTTCCACTCGGAGCTTTAACTCATGTCCTACGTGGTCTTCTTCAACACATGGAGTCATCCCTGTTATTGTGAAACTGTAGATGAACACATGAACTTATAAACAAATTCAGAATAATGTTTTATTCTCTACAGTTTTGCAGACCTTAATATCAAACCACATTAAGAGGTTAGTTGTTTCAAATTAAATAAACATTTGGGATCTTAAACTTATCTTAAAACACACATATATGATTAATCTGTTATTTTATCTCTGAGTCGATTGTTTTTTCGATTGATGCAAATGCTCCTTGACACAAAACAAATGTTATGTTTTCGACAGAGTTAGGCTAACAGTTCCCCCCTATCTCCAGTTTTTATGCTAAGCTAGGCTAACCACATTCAGACGGATGAGAAACATGTCACACTGGAGAAGATGGAGAACACAAGAATTCAAGAATCAGTTTACTGTTAAAATAAAAAACAAAATAATGCAGTATCGATATTTATGTCCCCACAACGTGACTGGCTCCAGGTGCTCGTAAACAGTTGAGGTCCCCTTAATGCCTGTGGGACGTCAGGTGTGGTGTCCCGTAAACAAACCACGCACCACCCGCCCACTGATCGCACTCACAGAAAAATGAGCTTTGTTGTACTTTTCCTTCTGCTTCATTTGCATGATCAAATGTCACCATGGCAACAAGTGCCTGTGGTCGAGCAACAGATGAGTAGCGCGAGGGAGGGATAGAGATGAGAACAGATGGGCCGAGTTCTCGCTCTGCAGCGACGCTGGTGTTAATCACAGCACAGAGTCAGCTGTTAGTGTTATTGTAGTTTTGTGTGTCTGACCTCTGACCTCTGACCTCTGGTGTGTTCAGACTCATCCTACCCAGACGGCCTTTCTCTCCAGCGTTGACCTCCACACTCACTGTTCCTACCAGCTGATGCTGCCGGAGGCCATCGCCATCGTCTGCGCTCCTAAACACAACGAGTACGTCCAACACACAGACACACGGTAGACTTCATTTCCCATGAGTCCTTTCAGCCCTGGTGATCTAACTCTGACTCTCTGTGACAGCACTGGTGTGTTCAGGTTGACCGGTCAAGGGATGACGGAGGTTTCCGGCTGTAGACTCAAAGGTTTCCATCCTCACTCCAAGGAGCCTCCTCTCTTCGCTGTGAGAACCTTTGTCTGAAACTTTGTTCTGTCTTCATGTGGAAACTGACATAAAATGGCGGTGCAGCTAACTTTGGCAAACATCTGATGCTAGTTTACAGTCCTGAAGGACTGATGCTGTAAACGCTGAAGGGACGTGGTTTTGATTTATGGCCGATCTAAAATAAATATCTACAAAAGATTGGTCTTGGCTGAGGCCTGATACCAATCCGATCGTTTTAATGCCTTGATCTGCTCCCATACTGACCTCCTGATACCTATCATGACAACCCTTCTCTGCTCTGTCGTCATAGTTTTTAAATCCAATCCAAAAATCTGATCTAACATCATGGAGTATGAATCTGGTATTATCTAGGGCTTGTTTTGACAGAGCTAAGCTAACAGTTTCCTCCAACTTGCAGGCTTTATGCTAATGGAGGCTAACAGTTTTCCCCTATGTCCAGGTTTTATGCTAAGCTAGGCTAACCACATCCAAACGGATCAGAGACGTGACACTTAACAACACAGAGAACATTCAGGCGTACTAGTCCTTTAAATCTGTGAAATGACATTGCTGCAGGTGATCTTCAGGTGTAACATTTTTTAACTGTCTCGTCCTCTCAGGTGTGTAAACACGTGGTGGTCAGGGACTCAAAGCTCAGCCTGCTGGACCTCAGGTGACAGACAGGAGGCGCTGTCCATCTGTTTACTGCCAGGCTTTTACTCTGAAGAGGAAACTGTGAAGACGCTGCCTCTGTGTGTTTTTTGAATGAAGTGTTTTAACACATTTGATGTTTTTTGTGGAATTTGTTCGATGGAGTTGTTTGTTTGCTTCTGGAATCGGCTGCTGGCTGCACACACACACACACACCTACACACACACCTACACACACACCTACACACACCTACACAAATCTCTATTTTTCTGCTTTTGCTTTGCGGTTTTAAAGTTTCTGCTGCAGTGTTTGGTTTTGCTGTGCTCAAAGGATGTGAAGAATTATCAGTAGTTGAAGTGACAGAGTGCCTTCTCCTGAAATAAACCCACGTCACGCGTGAATGTCAAGACGAGTTTACACAATCTGCTTGAAAAGACAAATAATCCTCTAATAATCCTCTAATATTTGAAATATATAAAGCAAAAGAGAATACCAATGGTTTGTTTACAGCAAAAGTGCACTTTTAGACATCATTTTAGCTCCTTAATGCTGCTCCCCTATTTTTACCTAGTTCCTGAACGCCCCACACTGACATCAGCAGAGATTTATCTCAGTTAAAGACATAAAAGACATTAACAAAAGGGCAATATGTAAAATCTGAGAGATTTTTTAAAAACATGAATAAAACATTCAAAATGTCTAAATCTGCAGTTTCCGTTCAACATGTTCATAGCTCAAGTTGCTAATAATTCTGAGAGATGCGTTTGTTTGACACCAGCCCACCAGCTGGGGGCGCTGCTGCACAGAGGCGTTAAAGTTTAGTTTCAGAATTCGTTTTCTTTTTCATCAGCCCTCTTTCCACCAGTGATTCCTGGCTCAGGAGTTTCTCTTCTTCTCTCTTTGAGCATCTTTTCCTCCAAATATTCAAACCCCACGAACACAGAACAAACCACTGAGCTGCCTTCGTTTGTTTTTCACAAAATCCATTTAGAGATAAGTGAATCTGCAGCTTAAACCTCTGTTACATGAAGGAGCTGTTACAGACGAGAAGGCGTCTTCAGCCGCCGTACTTGATGTTTCTTTGTAGGTCGTGTTTGTGTTCAGTGTCGGTAGTTTTAATGTTTCACGGTGTTTCAGCTGTGGGGAACTTTAAAATTAAAATAATAATTAAAGTTTTACTGATGTCACCTCACGTGCATCTCATCACAAACCACCATCTGGCTTTCTACCTGTTCTGTATATAAATCCTCTCAAATGAAACTATTTTTCTCTAAATTTTATTCCTATTGCTTGTTGATTTTTTTTTTTATGGAAGTGTTTTAAACTCTCTAACAAACCTCCAGAAGTGTCAGGAATGGAGGAGTTTTCAGTTTGTGCACCAGCAGACGTTTTAATGTTCAGGTGTTTACATGTGTGTGTGGTTTTTTTGTTTTATTTTTTGCAGAGTTTTCTTGATTGCTGTTTTTAAAACTGACTTTTTTTCGGTAATAAAACACCAACTGCTGCTCCGACCCGTCACAGAGTCTTGCTTCTGTCTCACTGGAACATTTTATTTTAAATCCTCATCTAGATGTAATTAGTAGGAAGCAGGAAGTTACCGAACCACTGAGGTAAACCAACAGCTAGCTGCTAATGCTAATGCTATGAAACAGTTGTGTATTTGAATGATCACATGAAGATTGCTGCATATTTGTGTCACTTCCCTTTCTCTTCCAGTGCTCTGGTTCTCTAAGCTGAACAGATGGTGGTCCGACCAGCGGCAGCGGTGCAGGACAACATAACAAAACCCCTAAAGCTCACCATGAAGAGACTCAGGTATGATCCCGTTAGGTTTCATAACTTTACAGGTTGTCTGTGAAGACTCTCCGCGTCATGGTTTATCTCAAATGAAGTGAAAAAAAAGACGTGTTCCTTGAAGACGTTTCACCACTCATACATGTGTCTTCTTCACGACAAAAGATCTAATCAGCAGTTAAATCGAAACGTAAACAAACGACCAAACAACAGTTTTCTTGTATGAGCTCTTTATTTTCTTCCTGGGGCAATCGACTGTCACCTACAAGTTGTTCACGTCACATCACATCACAAGCCACCTTTTCACTTCTAATGCAGAGGCCACGCCCCCCCCACCCGTTCACCTACCCAGAGTTCAACAGCAGTGACATCATCGTAACAATGTGTGACATCATCGTGACGCCGCGTGACATCGTCTCAACATTGCGTGAATGTGCTTTACTCCCCAGTGATGGAAGACAACACCAGCGGGCGACATTCAAGCTTTATTCATCAAAAAATAAAAACACACTTCTTGACAAGACACAGTACCAACATGGAGGACAGAGGGGGCGGGGCTACAGGTGGAGCAAGGGTGAGGGGGTGTTTAAAGATGGAGGACAAGCGGCACATTCACAGTTTTAAGGTGAACAGAGAGGGAGGATGTTTGGGCTGAAGCCGTCCTGATGGACGCTTTGAATTCTTAAAGATTCAGATCTCCAAAAACACCCGAAGGTACAAAACACAACATCGCTTCCCTTTTTTTATTTTCACTATTTAACTAGGAAGGGATTTTTAGCATCTTCCCAAATACCAAAGAAATTGCCGACTTCCTGTGTGGATGTTTTTGGGGAGCTGATCTGGGATCTGTTAGCCGGTGCTCGGTGCAGGTTAAAATAAAGACGGTGCTGGTGGAGGGCTGAAGAACGAAAATGAAGACGGATCCTTTAGAAGCACTTGCGGTGGACGATGGACGGACCGGCCTCGTCGTACTCCTGCTTGCTGATCCACATCTGCTGGAAGGTGGAGAGGGAGGCCAGGATGGAGCCGCCGATCCAGACGGAGTACTTCCTCTCAGGAGGGGCGATGATCTGAGGGAAGCGGGGAGAGGTAAAGTTTAAACTCTCTTCACTGAATATAAAAGCTAGCTAAGATGGTTGGCTCATCCGTTTTAACAAGTCAACTAGCATTTTGTTTCGTTACAGTCTGGCTGACACAAACAAACTGACAGCTGACAATCGTCTGCTGAGGTTAAGACTGAGCTAGTCGCGTTGTTGCACCGAGTAGCCAGACCGAGTCCTAATCAGAATATGAGTCTGTTTGTCTTTACCTTGATCTTCATGGTGCTGGGGGCCAGAGCGGTGATCTCCTTCTGCATACGGTCGGCGATTCCTGGGTACATGGTGGTTCCTCCGGACAGCACGTTGTTGGCGTACAGGTCTTTGCGGATGTCGATGTCACACTTCATGATGCTGTTGTAGGTCGTCTCGTGGATTCCTGCCGACTCCATACCTGCAGAAGCACCAAGGACCAGGCAGATGATTAGATGGCTTAGCTCCAAGTTCTCAGTCACACAGGTGAAGACACAAACAGGTAGAAGAGAGTCTGACCGATGAAGGATGGCTGGAAGAGTGTCTCGGGGCAGCGGAACCTTTCGTTGCCGATGGTGATGACCTGACCGTCAGGAAGCTCGTAGCTCTTCTCCAGGGAGGACGAGGTGGCTGCCGTCCCCATCTCGTTCTCAAAGTCCAGCGCCACGTAACACAGCTTCTCTTTAATGTCACG
Source organism: Chelon auratus (assembly GCA_030220025.1). Lineage (NCBI taxonomy): Eukaryota > Metazoa > Chordata > Actinopteri > Mugiliformes > Mugilidae > Chelon > Chelon auratus. Next base: position 6,452 of record JASGAT010393280.1, on the reverse strand, counting down.
GACAATCTCCCTCTCAGCTGCAGAGAGACGAACACAGAGACAGACGGGTTCAGACGCACTGTGGACAGGTGGGTTACCTCAACGTGGTGGGCGTGTCCAGGTGAGCCGACGCACCTGTGGTCACAAAGCTGTAGCCTCGCTCGGTGAGGATCTTCATGAGGTAGTCGGTGAGGTCGCGGCCCGCCAGGTCCAACCTCATGATGGCGTGAGGCAGAGCATAGCCCTCGTAGATGGGCACGTTGTGGGTGACACCATCACCTGAGTCCAGGACAATACCTGCAGGACGGAGGGACGGGGGGACAGATGTCAGTGGAGACAGATTGGTGTGAGGGGAGTTACAACACGTATATTTCTTATATAATTAATAGTAGGAGGAAGTTAATGGTGTGGTCCAACCTGTGGTGCGACCAGAGGCGTACAGTGACAGGACAGCCTGGATGGCCACGTACATGGCGGGAACGTTGAAGGTCTCAAACATGATCTGGACACAGACGGCCACACATATAAACACCAGGAAGAATTTACCATGAATGAACCTGAGTCAGCGTGTCAGCCGTGCTGCTCTACCTGTGTCATCTTCTCCCTGTTGGCTTTGGGGTTGAGGGGGGCTTCGGTCAGCAGGGTGGGATGTTCCTCTGGAGCAACTCGCAGCTCGTTGTAGAATGAGTGATGCCAGATCTGACCAATCACAGAGCAGACACATCGTCAGACTCCAGAACACTGATCAACGGGTGTTTTTAACCGGTTTGTGAACGGGGAGCCAGACCTTCTCCATGTCGTCCCAGTTGGTGATGATGCCGTGTTCGATGGGGTACTTCAGGGTCAGGATACCTCTCTTACTCTGGGCCTCGTCGCCTACGTAGCTGTCCTTCTGCCCCATGCCCACCATCACTCCCTGAAACAGACACACCAGTCAGTTCTGGGTGAAACATTCATTCATAATATTGTGCACAGTGGATATTATTAGATTCTAGTTTATATAGTGCACATGTTAGCATTAGCATTAGCATGTCCCGTCACCTGGTGCCTGGGCCGACCCACGATGGAGGGGAAGACGGCTCGGGGGGCGTCGTCTCCGGCGAACCCGGCCTTACAGAGACCGGATCCGTTATCACAGACCAGAGCGGTGCTCTCCTCTTCATCACACATGACTGCAGGGGGCGCTGTGGACGAGCAACGACACTACGACACCGACTCACACTGCGGAGGAGGACGAGAGGCGAGAGGTCAGAGGTCGGTGAGTTTAAAGACACAAATAGACGCTCTGCAGGAGGCAAACGAAGCCCAGAGACACGGAGGTGTTGTTTTAATCGGAGCTGTGGCCACCTGCTGGAGAAGCTGGGTACTGCATTAAATATGATGCACACTTTAAAAACATTAAGAGAAATAATTTGAATTTGAGCCTGATAGTGAACGTTTGGTCTTTTAGCTGACACATATCACTTTTACGCAGATTATACTTGAGACTATTGATTGTTACTGGTGCTGTATTAATAAATTAAACCGAATTTCTTTCAGAGGCTACGTGATTTGCTCATAAATCTGCACTCTTCATTTGATTTAATCAAATAAATAAAAATAAATAAATAAATAACAGTCCAGTAAATAAGCATGAATGTAATTTAATGAATGAATTAATGTTCGGAGCTGACCTTGGTCCAACAGGTAAAATATGATAAATATATCACTTTTAATTATTGTAGATTCATTTAAATTAGTCTCTGGCCTATTTTCTCATATGCACAAAAGTTTAGTTTGTAATAATTTAGTATTTAATAGAGAGACGTCTAATCAGGTGTAACTGGGATGTAGGAAGGAGTGAAAACCGTAATCCATGTTTGACCAGGATGAAGATTAAATACTGAAATAATATATAAAAAGAAAAACAGCGTTAGGTCTAATGAATAGTCCAGACTGAGACATCGCTGCTTCACGTCCACACACAGTAAAAATCAGACAAACGTCTCTTTGTGAATCTGAAATAAAACCGTTTAAAGACGGCGTCTCCGTCTCCAAAGTGGAGTTGGGAGGTTTTCACGTGACACACCGTCCACTACTACTGCCCTTTACTCAATGAACAAGGCACTCTGGGAAAACTTCCTAATTAGGGCATGAAGCCGAGTCCTGACTGTGTTTGGTATGCTCTCTCACCCTGTACTCACTCTACCTCGCTCGCCCTCCTCTTCTCTCCTTTTATGCCCCCTCCCTCTCTCTCTCTCCATCTGTCCTTCCTCGTCTCTCCTCATCTCTCTCTCTCTCCTTCCACAGATGACTTTAGTCCATATTTAGTCATGAATTTTGGGAATCAAACATTTTTCTGATGTTTCTGCCAGAGGAGCCTCACGTTAGAGGACATGGGTTCACTTTGCCCTCAGTTTCGCCTCCTTCTCTCTTTAAAGACTTTAAAGTTTGTCATGTTGTTGAGTCCCTATCAGTCACTCTCATGTTTTCACTCATTCATATGTTATTAATCACACTGATTGTACATTTATTTCCGTTTAATGCTCTATGATGTAAACGTTTAATTTATTTTGGACCATTTCATTTAGAAATATTCATCAGTTAATTTAATAAGAAGATTTGGATTCACACTTCCTGGTTCCTACTCTTCCAGCCAATCAGTGAATCAGATTTCAGGTTCAGGATATTTAGAGTTGAATTAGTTTTAGTTTTGATTAATAAGCAACTTGGAGACAAACTGAACCCACACAGCAGGCGGCGCTGCTGCAGTGTTGAACCAAAGTTTATTATAATCGTACGAATTAAACGGTTTTATTTTGTTTTTTACACATCACGCCAATTAAAAGTCTGCAAATACGACAACAGAATTTGATCAGACTTTGTACTGGACGTGTAAATAGAGCCATCGTGCATTTGTAAAACGATATTTTAACAGTTGCCTTAAAGTCTAATAATCCATTTCAGCATCTCATCTTCTGTTGTTTTTTGCAGAAAGAGCCGTGTTTGAAAGGTCAGGATGTTTTATGATGCTGAAAATTATAAAATCATTTTCATTTAGTTGAATTTCTCATCAGTCAGCTGTGCAGACAGGACACAATCACTGCCGACTGGCTCCTGAACTATTTCCAAGTTCAATCAATAGTCTCATAATAGACCTCAGACTTTTAATATTTTAAAGTTCGTTGTAGCTCAGCGAGTTCGTTCTGTTTTAGTCAGAGCTGTTAAATAAATCCAGACGTTCTGAGCTAAAGCTTCAGGTGTCGGTTCAGAGTCTGAGGACACGCCCGGGAGGTCAGTGAACGCATCTCAACACCCTTCAGGTTCATCCAGATAAAGAAGTGAAGCAGCGTCAGCCAGAAGCAACGTCTCGGCAATCTGAACCAGCAACTAATCTGTCTGATCTGACTCCAGCAACAGGTGCAACAGCACGGAGGACACGAGGAAATAAAAACCAGAAAGGAGGCAAAGAGGAGGAGAGGCAGACAGGAGGCGCAGAGGATGAAGGCAAACGAGCAGAGGATGCAGGAGGAGAAAGAGGAGGTGGGAGGTCACGAGCTTGGATGGCAGAGAGAGGAGGAGGTGGAAGATGGAAGAGGAGGAAAAATCTGCAGACAGAGTGAAGGTAGGAGGTGAAGAGGAGCAAAGGAAGAAAGAAAACACCTTTAAGAGGGGTTAGCACATTTTTTCAGGAGGTGCTGAAGCAGGAGTTCAGACAAACGTGATTTAAGAGAAAAGAAGATTGTTTCCCACAAGACTAAGAGCAGAGGAGCAGCAGGAGGTGAAAGACAAGTCAGCGTTCGTTTGAGATGTATGAATAAATGACAGAAGGAGGTGAAGAGGAGGTGAAGCAGGAGGAGATGGATTTAAAAAGGATGAAAGACGACGCAGAAGAAGACAAGTTTGCAGCTTCTTCCACATTTACACAAAAAAGAAGAAGAAGAGGAGGTGATGGAGGAGGTAAAGAGGAGGTGATGGAGGCGGTGGTGAGGTCTTACCGTGGCAGTGCAGGGCCTGCTGGGACGTGGGGGTGGGGGCAGGACAGAAGTGAGAGTCTGAACAGCTTCGGCCCGAGTTTATCAACCCTCCACCTCCTCCATCCATCCCTCCGTCTCTCCCTCCATCCCAAACATGGCCCAGGCCTCCTCCCTTCGCCCTCCCTCCCCCCGTCTCTCCCCTGCTGGATTCCTTATAGGGCAGGCCCTGAGGGAAACAGCCAATCGGACGACTCGTGGCGCCGCCGGACTTTCTCCCATCATTCATTGCATTCCTCTGAGAGAGAGAGAGAGAGAGAGAGAGAGAGAGAGAGGGATGAAGGAGAGAGAGAGAGTATTGATGTGTGGACAGTAGTTCAGGCATTTAAATCTAACTCATGTAAAAGAAAAAGAAAAGCTAACTATGAGTGAATGCTCACATAGTTTTGGGGCAGGGGGGGGGCGGGGTCGTACCTAAGCTACAATGCTAACGCTAGCGGTGCGTCGCTACACGTCAACTAATTATCGTTTTATCTAAAAGCGCGAATTGTAAAGATGGCCGACATCCCCACCTTAGTAAAGAACGTTTCCCAGAACTGAAGCCGAAATATCTGTGTCGCCCCCTGGTGGCTGGTCGTAGTAAAGGTTAAAGGTCAAACCAGGTCGTGTTATTATCTTATTGATCAGGTTGTTGCTGATTGGCTCTAAGATGCTCTGGATGAAGATGTTTTTATTTATGTGTGTAATTAAAAGAAGTTTAAACGCTGCAGAGAGTCGTCTTCAGGCTGGAGGCGGCGTCATGTCGGAGACTTTTAGAGGTCAGACAGCTGGGACATATTCACAGTTTTAATAGAAAAAAACCATAAATATACAAAATAAAGGCATATGTTGCATGTCTTTAGACTTTATCTCAAACAGTTTACATCCCTTACGTAATAACCGTCCTCTGTAAACCTGCAGTAAACTGTTCAGGAAGCAGAGATGCACCATCAGGACTGGTGCTGTGAAGACAAGACGCGTTGACAGATGTATCTAGGCTAGTTATTGGGGGGATGCACGCTGAGGTCTTTACCTACAATGAACAGAGATTTTCCAGCATTGGCCAATGAGCAGCCGAGCTTCATCACACAGGTGAACCTCAGGAGAACAGAGAGGGTTCTCAGTGGTTTACCCAAAAAAGCGTTAAAGAAGAAGGTCAACTGGACTTTGAAGATGTTTCATCCAGGTCTTCACCTCTAAAGGTTCTGATGTATCGTCTGGAACTAGCGACACAAGTCAAGCAAAACGTCTTCAACTAACTCTCCGGGTCCCGTGTTCCCGTGTTTCCATCGTTCTGGTTCTGGTGTGTCCCGCTGCAGTGATGAGTGATGACGTGCAGCCGTGTTGACTGTCAGCAGCCGTCGGTGTGAACGTGTTGATCTGAGCCGTCTGCAGGTTTCTGCACCTCAGCCACACATGCAGCAGCAGCAGCTAAACCCCAACCTGACGGAGACCAGCTGAGTCCTGGTCACAGCTGGACCACACCGGCAGTTAAACCGGGTCAGGTTCATTCTAACGGAGGAACTTTTACACATGAATGAGCTCCGGTGAGTTTTTGCACCAACGTGATGTTTGAGAACAGGATCCAGGCTGAGGGGAGGTCAGCGTCATGCAGCTTCAGTTTCAACAGTTTTAAGCTTTTAAAAGGAAATTAGTTTGTTTTGTGCTAACGTTCCAGTAATGGTGTTAATATAATCTAAATTACTTTTTTAAAATGCTAAATGCTTTATATCTACTGCATCTATTTGATGACTTTAACTTCTTGTTTCTTCATAGATTCAGATAATAACACTAATAATTGAATGTGTTATTCCAGGGTGTGATGAGGCCTGATGACTGATTCCTAGAGTGAAGCTCGTTCTGTTCTGTCATTAATTTTAATATAATAATCTGCAGCGTGCTGGTTATCGTCTGAAGCAGCTGACTCTCACACACGTTTCAACCTTCCTGCTTTGACCCGGTCTCCATTCTCAGCTGTGCCGCCGCCGACTGATTTACACCGATGACGGCGTCCGACAGTAAACATAAAGTAAACGTATCGTGTTGCAGACAATTCGTCGTCCGACTCACTCTCCGTCCTCCGAGAGGGACTCGATGATGTGTAAACATGATTCTCATCATTTGTGTTAGAAAGGTTTTTATACAAATACATGACATAACTAGTATCTTCAGGAGGCCTGCAACAGGTGGTGGCCTGGTCTCAACGTCATGAAGACAGTCTGGATGAAGAGACGCTGAGACAGACCGAGTCCACAGAGGAACGGAGACAAGTTCTCAAAGATGAATCAAAACCAAACTATGAGCTGGGAGGCTAGGAAGCTACAGGAGCCACAAACCATCATTCATTCATTCATCTTCTGTAACATCTTGTCCTGTGAAGGGTCATGGGGGTCTGCTGGAGCCTATCCCAGCTGTCATTGGTCTAGAGGGGGGGTCCACCCTGGACAGGTCTCCAGTCTATCCCAGCTGTCATTGGTCTAG